>CAJQZJ010022720.1:0-26466 GCA_907164525.1 Lophiomys imhausi | reverse complement strand
TATTTCACCTTAGCTCCACGTCTTCTCTACACCTGGAGGTCTGCAAAACCAGGCCGAATGGCTGTATCCTCTATTCCATTCACAGTGTTTCAGCCCTGCCCCCTGCCTTTTTTTTTTTTTTTTTTTTAGTTAATAAATATATTTGTTTGTTGCTTCAGGTTACATCCTTATCATATTGTCCTCTTTTCCCGCTTCCTAGCCCCACCCTCCCATGCTCTACCCCCTGACCCTTCGGTCATGTTCCTCTGGGGTGGAGTGTCCCTGCCTAACAGTCTCTCACCACAGATCAGGAGTCATATGAGGGCCAAGAGCCTCTTCATTCACCGGGGGGCTACGAGGCTGTACTGCCAGTGAAAGGTGTCTCCTTGCTACTGGGGGAATACTAAAAAAAAAGACCAACAAACACACAAACCCACAAAAACAAAGAATATCAGCAAAAAAGAGAGGAAAAAGAGAAGGGAAAAGGAAAAAGAAAAAAGAAAAAAGAAGGAAAAAGAAAAAGATAATAAAAAAAAAATTTATGTCCATGTTCCTTTTGGTGTGTTGGTTGTAGTACAGATATCCTGTACGATATAGTTAAAATCCTACTATAAGTGAATAGATGCCATGTGCATCCTTCTGAGACTGGGTTAGCTCACTCAGGATGAGCTCCTCTAGATCCATCCATTTGGTTGCAAATTGCATGATTTCATTTTTTCTTACAGCTGAGTAATATTCCATTGTATAGATGTACCACAATTTTTTAATCCATTCTTCAGTTGAGGGACATCTGGGTTGTTTCCAATTTCTAGCTATTACAAATAAGGCTGCTATGAACATAGATGAGGAGACTTCCCTATGTCTCCGTGAGAGGTCCTTTGAGTGTATACCCAGAAGTGGTATGGCTGGGTCCTGAGTCAAGGTTATTCCTAGATTTCCTAGATATCGCCAGACAGACCTCCATAGTGGTTGCACAAGCCTGCACTCCCACCAGCAATGGAGTAGGGTTCCCCTTTCTCCACACCCTCGCCAGCATGCACTATCATTTGAGCTCTTTATCTTAGCCATTCTAACAGGTGTTAGGTGGAATCTCAGGGTCGTCTTGAGTTGATTTTTCTGATGATTAAGGATGTTGAGCATTTCTTCAGGTGTCTCTAGGCCATTAGGGATTCCTCCTTTGTGAATTCTCTATTTAGCTCTGTCTCCCATTTTTTGATTGTATTATTTGGTTTCTTGGCTTTTAGTATCTTGGGTTCTTTGTAGATTTTAGATAATAGCCCTCTATCAGATGTGGGGTTGGTGAAGATTTTCTCCCAGTCTGTTGGTTGCTGTTTTGTTCGAATGACAGTGTCCTTTGCCTTACAGAAGCTTTTCAGTTTCATGAGGTCCCATTTATTGATTGTTGATCTCAGGTCCTGAGCTGTTGGTGTTCTGTTCAGGAAGTTGTCACCTGTGACAATGAGTTCGAGGGTTTCTCCTACTTTTTCTTCTAGTATATTTAGTGTGGCCGGCCTTATGTTAAGGTCTTTGATCCACTTGGATTTAAATTTTGTACAAGGTGGTAGGTATGGGTCTAATTTCATTCTTTTGCAAGTGGACCACAGTTGGACCAGCACCATTTGTTGAAGATGCTGTCCTTCTTCCATTGTGCGGTTTTGGTTTCTTTGTCAAAGATTAGTTGGACATAGGTGTGTGGGTCCATGTTTGGGTCTTCAATTCGATTTCATTGATCAACTGGTCTGTTTCTATACCAGTACCATGCTGTTTTTATTACTATTGCTCTGTAGTACAGCTTGAAATCTGGGATGGTGATACCTCCAGATGCTTTTTTATTGTACAGGATTGATTTAGCTATTCTGGGCTTTTTGTTGTTCCATATGAAGTTGAGAATAGCTTTTTCCAGGTCTATAAAGAATTGTGTTGGTATTTTGATAGGAATTGCATTGAATCTATATATTGCTTTTGATAGGATAGCCATTTTTATTATGTTGATCTTACCTATCCATGAGCATGGGGGATCTTTCCATCTTCTAAATGCCTCTTCCGTTTCTTTCTTCAGGGGCTTGAAGTTCTTGTTGTATAGGTCCTTTACTTGCTTGGTTAGAGTTACCCCCAGGTATTTTATATTGTTTGTGGCTATTGTGAAGGGGGTTGTTTCCCTTATTTCTTTCTCGGCATATTTGTTTGTTGTATAAAGAAGGGCTTCTGATTTTTTAGTTAATTTTGTATCCAGCCACCTTGCTGAAGTTGTTTATCAGCTGTAAAAGTTCTTTGGTTGAGTTTTTGGGGTCGCTTATGTATACTAACATATCATCTGCAAATAGGGATAATTTGGCTTCTTCATTTCCAACGTTTATCCCTTTGATCTCCTTTAGTTGTCTTATTGCTCTAGCAAGGATTTCAAGTACTATATTGAAGAGATATGGTGAAAGTGGACATCCTTGTCTTGTCCCTGAATTTAGAGGAAATGCTTCAAGCTTCTCTCCATTTAATTTGATATTGGCCACTGGCTTGCTGTATATTGCCTTTATTATTTCTAGGTATGGTCCTTGTATGCCCGTTCTCTCCAGAACTTTTAGCATGAAAGGGTGTTGGATTTTGTCAAATGCTTTTTCTGCATCTAGCGAGATTATCATGTGGTTTTTTTCTTTCATCTTTTTTTATATGGTGAATTACATTGGTAGACTTTCGTATATTGAACCATCCCTGCATTCCTGGGATGAAGCCTACTTGATCATGGTGTATGATACTTTTGATGTGTTCTTGAATTTGGTTTGCTAGTATTTTATTAAGTATTTTTGCATCTATGTTCTTGAGGGAGATTGGTCTGAAGTTCTCTTTCTTTGTTGAGTCTTTGTGTGGATTAGGAATCAGAATGACAGTCGCCTCATAGAATGAGTTTGGCAGTGTTCTTTCTGTTTCTATGTGGTGGAAGAGTTTGAAGAGTAATGGTGTTAGTTCCTCTTTGAAGGTCTGGTAGAATTCAGTGCTAAAGCCATCTTGCCCTGGGCTTTTTTTGGTTGGGAGATTATTAATGACTGTTTCTATTTCCTTGGGTGTTATTGGGCTGTTTAAACTGTTAATCTGATTTTGATTTATTTTTGGTAGGTGTAATCTATCGAGGAAATTGTCCACTTCACTTAGGTTTTCAAATTTGGTGGAATATAGATTTTTAAAGTAGAACCCGAATATTTTCTGGATCTCCTCAATGTTTGTTGTTATTTCTCCCTTTTCATTTCTGATTTTGTTGATTTGGGTTCTTTCCCTTTGCCTTTTAGTTAATTTGGCTAGGGGTCTGTCTATTTTGTTGATTTTCTCAAAGAACAAACTCTTGGTTTCATTGATTCTTTTTATAGTTCTTTTTGATTCTAAGTTGTTGATTTCAGCCCTAAGTTTGATGATTTCCTGCCTTCTGCTCTTCTTGGGAGTGTTTGCTTCTTTTTTTTTTTTCCCAGTTCACCCAGCTTAGCTGATAATTCACTAATATGAGCTGTCACAATTTTCTTTTTGAAAGCACTTAGTGCTATGAACTTTCCTCGTAGCACAGCTTTCATTGTATCCCATAGGTTTGGGTATGTTGTGTCTTCATTGTCGTTGAATTTTAAGAAGTCTTTTTGCCGGGCGGTGGTGGCGCACGCCTTTAATCCCAGCACTTGGGAGGCAGAGGCAGGCGGATCTTTGTGAGTTCGAGGCCAGCCTGGTCTACAAAGTGAGTCCAGGACAGCCAAGGATACACAGAGAAACCCTGTCTCGAAAAACAAAAAAAAAAAAAAGAAGTCTTTGTTTTCCTTCTTTATTTCTTCCCTGACCCAGTGGTCATCCAGTAAGGAGCTGTTCAATTTCCATGTGTGTTTAGGCTTTCTGTTGATTCTTTTGCTGTTGAAGACCAGCTTTATTCCATGGTGGTCTGATAAAATACAAGGTGTTATTTCAATTTTCTTGTATCTATTGAGACTATCTTTGTGTCCAAATATGTGGTCGATTTTGAGAAGGTTCTGTGGGGTGCTGAGAAAAAGGTGTATTCCTTTGTGTTTGGGTGAAATGTTCTGTAGATATCTGTTAGGTCCATTTGTTTCATGATCTCTGTTAGACTCAATATTTCTCTGTTTGTCTTCTGTCTTGATGATCTGTCCATTGTTGTGAGTGGGGTGTTGAAGTCTCCCACTACTAATGTGTTGTGATCGACGTGCGATTTAAGTTTTAGAAGTGTTTCTTTTACGAAAGTAGGTGCCTTTGTATTTGGGGCATAGATGTTCAGTATTGAGATTTACTCTTGATGAATATTCCCTTTAATGAGTATATAATGCCCTTGTTTTCTTTTTTCATTAAGTTCAGTTGGAAGTCTGTTTTGTCTGATATTAGGATGGCTACTCCAGCTTGCTTCCTGGGTCCATTTGCTTGGAAAACCTTTTCCCAGCCCTTTGCTCTGAGGTAGTGTCTATCTTTGGTAGTGAGATGTGTTTCTTGTATGCAGCAAAAGGACGGGTTTTGCTTGTGGATCCACTCTGTAAACCTGTGTCTTTTTATTGGGGAGTTGAGTCCATTGATGTTGATGGATATTAGTGAACTGGGGTTGTTTTTTCCCATTAGTTTGGTATAGGTGATGGTCCTGTGCCTCTTTTGGTTTAGTTGCTGAGGGGTTTTCTATTCCCTTTGTTTTCTTGGGTGACGTTTTCTTCTCTGGGTTGGAATTTTCCTTAAAGGATTTTCTGTAGGGCTGGGTTTGTGGGTAGATATTGTTTAAATTTGATATTGTCATGGAATATCTTGTTTTCTCCTTCTATGTTGATAGAGAGTTTTGCTGGGTATAGTAGTCTGGCTGGGCACCTATGATCTCTCAGGACTTGTAGGATATCTGTCCAGGTCCTTCTAGCTTTCAAAGTTTCTGAGGAGAAGTCAGTTGTAATTCTGATGGGTCTGCCATTGTATGTGACCTGACCTTTTTCTCTTACAGCTTTTAATATTCTTTCTTTGTTCTGTACATTTGTTGTTTCAATTATTATGTGGCAAGAGGAGTTTCTTTTCTGATATAATCTGTTCGGTGTTCTGTAAGCCTCTTGGATTTTTATTGGCATCTCTTTTTTCAGGTTTGGGAAGTTTTCTTCTATGATTTTGTTGAAGATATTTCCTGGACCTTGTATCTGGAGTCTTCTCTTTCCTCTATGCCTATAATTCTTAGGTTCCGTCTTTTCATTGAGTCCTTGATTTCTTGGATGTTGTGGGTGAGAGATTTTTTTAGCCTTCTCATTTTCTTTGGATGTTGTACTGATTTCTTCCATCGAATCTTCCATGCCTGAGATCCTGTCTTCCATCTCTTGCATCCTATTTTTGATACTCACATCTGTAGTTCCTGTTCTTATCCCTTGATTCTCCACTTCTTCTTTTACCTCTGACTGTGTTTTCTTTATTGTTTCTATTTCTATTTTCATGTCTTGTATGGTATTGTTCGTTTTGTACATTTCCTTCTCCAGCTTGCTTGTTTTTGTATGAAAATCTTTCATTGCTTTGTCCTTTTCCTGTTCAAGCTCTGTCACCTTGGCTTGGAGTTCTTTAATGGTGTTGTTCGTTGTTTTGACTTGTAAAATTATGGCTTTTTTGAATTCCTTCATAGATTTGAGTTCTTCTTCAAGGGACTATATCACTTTCCATAATGCAGAATTGTCATCATTTTCATGTGTTTCTGTTTGTGTGAGGTCATCCGAATTGGATGAGCTAGGACATATTTCCTTGATTTCTATTTTTTCTTGGACCTTTGGCCATATGGATGCGTTTAGCTATCTGTTCTTGTCGTTATCTGTGCTTGGATCCACAGGGGATGATTTGGTGCAGGGGACGAGTTGCTTGGCTATCTGTCGTTGCTTACAGGGGGATCTAAGGGTCACTGTGGTTTTAATAGCCTGAAGCACTGTGAGCTGGTGCAGCCTATTCCCAGGTAGTGAGTAATGGTCTGGGATTGTTTCACTGCTCCCAATTCAGACTTCTCTATGTTGCACACTGCATTATCAGCCTGTAATGGTTCTGATGGTATGTACCTGTTTGCCCAGGCACAGAGGTGCGCAGAGCCCCGGCCCCTCCCGCCTGCCTGTGCCTGCTTCCCACTCTGATTGCTCTGCCCACCCGCTTCCCACCCTCTCAGATCCTTCAGGGCTCGAGCAGCTGTGGACCACCCGCCAAGCACCCTGTTTCTTCCTTACTAAGACTTCCACTATCCTGCAAAGTTTCCTAAGTATCTATAAGGTCTTCCTGAGGTGTGGGGAGCCCAGTAGGCTAGTGGGCTATCGCCATGTGGCCTCTGATTCTGCCTGCTGTGAGTTGGGGTCGATCTTACCAGGCGCCTCTCCAAATGGGAGTTCCTGATTCCTAGATTTAGTGGCTTCCGTGTCTGAGAGAGATGGGGAGAGAGCCTTACCCTGGGACTTTTAACAGTCCCTTGGGAGCTGTGAGTGTTCCCGGAGGGTCTAGCCCCTCCGGTTTTTGCACAGTGTCCAATAACTCTGTGTTTTTTATGGCTCTTTTCTCCCACGTTCAAAATGCGCCAGTGTAGGTCACCACCATCTTGGCCCCCCTATCCCACAATTTTTGATTGACTTCATGTGCTATTCATAACCACTTACAAAACCATTAAAAAAAATGAACACAAAGGAAAGGAAGGAAGTCACTCATAGCTCTGTCACATATATTCTAGCTCAAAAATGCACCTATCTGTTCATAACTTCCACCTATAGTAGTGAGCATGCTGTAGTTGTTCATCTGGAACAAATATTTTCCTCAGTTATTAATAAGAGGTAGAATATTCCTGGCTCAAAAACTATGGATCCACATCCCATTTTTTTATACCCATCATTTCTTTTTAGTGTTTTGGTTCTGTCTAATGCTTTGCTGTTTTAGATAACATTTCCAAGGACATACTGTCCACGACTTTGTTTGTTGGCGAGAGTTCTCACACCGGAGGCTCTGTGAAAGGAAGTTGGGGGAAGGACTGTGTGGGTACCATGCCCCGGGGAGCCAGGCATGGCATAGGACTTCAGCAGATGCTGTCAAACAACTGAGTGTTAAATTAAACAAATATGAGGAGCTCTTGTGATGTGTGGATGAAGAAAACAGCTCTGAGGATGCCAAGGTAAACAGTTTAATTTCCCTTCTAAAAGAAGACTCTTATGGAGTCCTGAAAGCCCAGAACTATATTTCACAGCAACGTTTCTTTCTCTTTCACCCACCATGATTGCTGAAACAAAGAAACTCTCCTCCGAGGATCAGGCATTTGATTACTTGGTTCCCCATTTGGTGGCACTGCTTGGCGAGGTAATTGAACCTTTAAGAGGTGGAGCCTTATTGAGGATGTATACCAATCACGGGTGTGGGGAAGGTGGGGGTCCCTCTGAGAGTTTATAGTCTCACCCCACTCCCAGTTTGCTCTTTCTGCTTCCTGCATGTGAAAAAAGATGTGAGCTCTCAGCTTTCTGCCAATCATATATATTCTTTTGTTGCCTTGTCTCCCCACCCCACCTCTCAAATGGACTTTTTCTCTGAAATTGTAAGCCAACATAAACTCTTTCTTCGATAAACAAATAAACAAACAAACACAATGTAAAAACTAAAAAATTCTGGAAAAAAAAAGGGCCAAAGTAATTGAATGACTACAGTAATCTTTTCTTTCTCAGTATTTTGGATGGACTCCAGGGCCTGTCACATGCAAGCTAGGCACCCCCTCTTTCACTGAGCCACATCCCAGCCCTGAATGCCTTCATAATATATTACACTGTTTATTTCTTTTTCTTTTTAATTAATTAATTAATTAATTAACTAACTTTACATCTTAATCTTCACTTCTCCTCCTTCCTCTCTTCCCAGTCCCTCTCTCTCCTATGTCCCATCACCCTTCTTCCTTTTCTCCTCAGAAAAGAGGAAACCTCCCATTGGTATCAACCCCCTTTGGCATATCAAGTTGTAGTAGATCTAGGCATATCTTCTATTGAGGTTAGATGAGGCAGGCCAGTTAAGGGGAAGGGACCTAAAGGCAGGCAAAAGAGTCAGATGCAGCCCCTGCCCCTGCTGTTAGGAGTTCCACATGAAGACCGAGCTACACAACAGTTACATATGTGCAGAGGGCCTAGGTCTGTTCCATGCATGTTCTCTGGTTGGTGGTTCAGTCTCTGTGAGCCCCTATGGACCCAGGTTAGTTGATTCTTTAGGCTTTCTTGTGGTGTCCTTGACCCCTCTGGCTCCTTCAATCCTTCTTGCCCCTCTTCTGCAGGAATCCCCAAGCTTCACCTGATGTTTGACTATGAGTCTCTGTATATGTTTCTATCACTTCATACCTTTTCCTATGTGTGGAGTCATCTTAACTCCCCATTGCATTAACTCCAGATGAACTTTCTAACTTTTCGTCATGCACTCCTGAGCTCTTCCTTATCTTCTGGAGGAACAGGGTTGAAGTAAAGAGGCAAATACTTGAAAAGTTGAAGCAGCCAGTCAGCTATGGAAGAAAATAAAACATGAAAGCCTTACTCTGGAGGAGTCATCAGGAGGGTCAGCAAGATCTGGTTAGGAAAGCAGGGGGTGCAGACTCTAATGGAGACGGATTTCCGTTGTCACTGTGAGTGTCAGTGGAAGTTTCAATGCTAGGCAAGAGTAGAAGCTGGCTATTTGGAAAGCTGGGCTTTTCCCCAGGAATTCTGGACACTTAAAGGATTCCAGGGAGTTGAAGCAATTGTTTTTTCTCCAATTGTAGTGCTGACACTACGAAACGTCGTGAAATACGGGATATTGGTCCCTTCCCAGAGGGGCCATGTACATGACTGAGTTATACAGAAGGGAGATGAGACAGAAGGTGAGGAGAACAGTTGTAAAACTTCTGCAAGTTTAGTACAAAATGCAGAAATGTCTGGCGCTGGGTTCAGAGTGGGAGCTGAATGCCTATGTGTATGTAGAATCAAAGGGAACTGTTTTCAAGAGTGGCTCTCCTCCAGAGCTCTCTGTCTAGAGAGAATGCTCTGGAATGGCTAAGGGGGTGGGGGGAGATAAGAGAGTCTGCCTGGGGAATTTGGGCAGCACAGACTCCAAGTTGAAGTGTCCTTGAATGGAGTCTGCCTGGCAGCCTGCATCACCTGTACCATTACTCTTCAGTGTGGCATGAGGTCCTGCAGGTGCCCCGTAGGCTTAGGAATTTAGCCAACCTGCAGCTGTGCCGGTGAGGTGGGCCTTCCCTGCCATCCCTGGGGCTTCAAAAGGTGAGAAGGAACTTCCTGGTCATGCCCCATCCCTAGAAGTCAACTGTGTGGAGACCAAAGCAAAGGAACCCTGAGCTTATGTTTTTTTAAAATTTCTTTTCTTGAGACAGGAGTTCTCTGTGTTGGCTGTCCTGGAACTTGCTCTATAGAACAGACTGTCCTCGAACTCACAGAGATCCGCCTGCCTCTACCTCCCGAGTGCTGGGATTAAAGGCGTGAATGGATGGAACTAGAAAAGCTCATCCTGAGTGAGCTAATCCAGACTCAGAAGGATGAATATGCCATCTATTCACTTATAATAGGATTTTAGCTATATAGTAGAGGATATCGATATTACAACCTACGCACCAAAGGGAACATGGACATAGACTTTTTATTTATTTATCTATTTATTATTCTTTTTTATCTGTTTGTTGGGTTTTTTAGTTCTCTTTCTCTGGCAATGAGACACTTTTCACCGGTGATACTGCCTCGTAGATCCCCATTGTATGAGGAGGCTCCTGGTCCTCATATGACCTATGAACTGGGATGAAGGACTGATATATAAGCACACCCCACTCCAGAGAAGCAGGATGGAAGGATCAGGGGATAAAAAAAAATTGAAATGTGAAGTTTTGGCCGTTGGCTACTAATTGTCATAAACTGTTTAGGATAATTAAGAAATGTAAACTAATAGTCATGCAAGCCTGTCATTTTGTTAGGTGCTAAGACAGTCTACTATAGTTATTTTCTAAGCTAATCAGAAATAAAGCTGCTAAGAGACAAGCAACATTTGCTTATCCTAATATAAGAGATAGATAAGGCATCTTCAAAAACCTCAAGAGATCTACAGAATATGGCATTCAAAGATGTTCGCTTAACTTTAGATTTTTTTGATATTGAGATATGTCAACTCCTGACAGCACCCCCTATTCTACTCCAAGTAGAAGATGAGCATCGAAGAATCTCCAGTGGGAGATGATTGAATTAGTGGCAAGCCTGTCTCTTGGAAGAAAAAAACCCTTCTCCAACTGTAGATAGAATGCTGTCCAAAAGGGACAAAAATTGGAAGCAGGTAAGTCGACAACCTAGCTCTGTCAAGACAGGGTAGGCAAGTCCTTCATAATTCCTGCTCTACAATCAATGTCTGTCAGAGAAATGGGGCCAAACGACTGAAGATCGATGCTGTAATATATGGAGAGAAAATAGGAACTGTCCGGGCAGCCACTGGCATGTCATTTCTTAGTTTTGGAAGCTGCGGGCCCTGCACTTCCTATATAATCAGATATATTTATCCCTCTCAGGTCTCTGAGGTGGTTGAAGAATAGATAGCTAGAGTCTCATAATTAAATTTTGAGTTGTTTAGGAATCAAGAGAGTGCCCAGGATCTAAGAAGATGTTTTTAAAATTGTGATGCAAGTTAGTATGAAAACTGAGTTAGATATAGAACTTTAAACTCATGGAGATGGTTAGATAGTAGAACATTAAAGTCAGGTGCCAGGGGTACCCTACTCCATTGCTGGTGGGAATGCAGGCTTGTGCAACCACTATGGAGGTCAGTCTGGTGATATCTTAAAAAACTTGGAATAGCTCTGCCTCAGGACCTAGTCATACCACTTCTGGGTATACACCCAAATGCCTCTTCACGGAATCATAAGGAAGTTTCCTCATCTATGTTTATAGCAGCCTTATTTGTAATAGCTAGAAACTGGAAACAACCCAGATGTCCCTCAACCGAAGAATGGGTTAAAAAACTATGGTACATCTACACAATGGAATATTATTCAGCTATCAGGAACAATGAAATTATGCAATTTGCAGCCAAATGGATGGAACTAGAAAAGCTCATCCTGAGTGAACTAACCAGACTCAGAAGGACACATATGGCATCTATTCACTTATAGTAGGATTTTAGCTATATAGTAGAAGGTATCGATACTACAACTAACACACCAAAGGGAAATTGGACATAGACTTCTTATTTTTAATTTTAATTTTTTATTTATTTTTTATATATTAGTTATATTTTTTCTATTTTTTTAATCTTTTTTATCTATTGTATGCTTATTGGTTTGTTTGTTTAGTAGTTCTCTCTCCCGGGCAATGAGACACTTTTCACTGATGATACTGCTTCATAGATCCCCAATGAATGAAGAGGCTCTTGGCCCTCATACGACCTCTCAAATGAGATGAGGGACTGTTATATAAGGACACCCCACCCCAGAGAAAAGGGATGGAAGGGTTAGGAGGTAAAGAAAAAAAATGAAATGTGATGTTTTGGCCTTTTACTACTAATTGTCATAAACTGTTTAGGATAATTAAGAAATGCAAACTAATGGTTATGCAAGCCGGTCATTCTGTTAGGTACTATGATAGCCTATTATAGTTACTTGCTAAGCTAATCAGAAATAAACCTGCTAAGAGACAAGCAACATCTGCTTACCCTAATATAAGAGATAGATAGGGCCTCTTCAAAAACCTCAAGATATCTGCAGAATATGGCATTCAAAGATGTTTTCGTAACTTTAGATTTTTTTATATCAAGACATATCAACTCCTGACAGCACCCCCTATTCTCCTCCAAGTAGAAGATGAGCATCGAAGAATCTCCAGTGGGAGATGATTGAATTAGTCGCAAGCCTATCTCTTGGTAGGAAAAGCCCCTTGCTCCAACTGTAGACAGAATGCTGTCCAAAAAGGACAAAACCTGGAAGCAGGCAAGTCGACAGCCTAGCTCTCCCAAGACAGGGTAGGTAAGTCCTTCATAACCCCTGCTCTACAATCAATGTCTGTCAGAAAAATGGGGCCAAATGACTGAAGATCGATGCTGTAATGTATGGAGAGAAAATGGGAACTGTCCAGGCAGCCACTGGTATGTCATTTCTTAGTTTGGGAAGCTGCAGGCCCTGTACTTCCTATAATATCAGATATATTTATCCCTCTCAGGTCTCTGAGGTGGTTGAAGAACAGATAGCTAGAGTCTCATAATTAAATTTTGAGTTGTTTAGGAGTCAAGAGAGTGTTATCGATCTAAGAAGATAGTTTTAAAATTGTGTTGCAAGTTAGTATGAATGTTGAGTCAGATATAGAACTTTAAACTCATGGAGATGTTTAGATAGTAGAATGTTAAAATCGGGTACCAAATACATACGTACTGGACATTGGGAATGTATGTTAAGCCATATAACCCTCATAACTGTGGCCTAATTACCTTTGTTGTACTGTATTGTATTTATTATAAGAGAAAGAGCCATTTGTTGGACTGAAAGGGGAAACTGTAAGGGGAAATAAGATATACCTTAAACTTAAAAGAAAAAAAAAGGGAAGAGGATGGGGGGTTGAGCGTGGGAGGGTGGGACTGGAGGGGGGAATAGGGAGGGGACTGCGATTGAGATGTAACTTGAAGAAATAAAAAATAAAGAAAAAAAAAAGAAATCATAGCCTCAGCAGCCAGTGATTTGAACAGGCATGCTTGCCACCAGCCTGCTTCTGTCTAGGGCACCTCATCACAAGCCGTTAACAAACGAGAAATCAATACGTACACCAGCTCCATGCATTGGGGTTCTATAAAGCAATTTGGTTTCAAAAAATTCTAAATGGTTTGGTGTTATGGATGCCAGTTACAGAGTCATTGTAGAAAAGACTAACAGTGAGTGGGCGGGTACTGATGGAGTCCAGCAGAAAGACAGGTCACTAATACAAATGTCAGTTGACATCCAAATGGAAATGTGTGCTCTGAGCCTCCTTAACAATAAAAGCTCAAGAAGACTGCAGATGAGGCTTGGTGGAAAAAGGAAGTAAAGGTCAATAGCAAGCGTAACTAGAATGAAATCTATGCATTGGACAATGAGGATATGTTTGATTCATATAAAGTGAGAGAATACTCAGAAGAACAGTGGGGCACAGTTGTAAAAATGGCATCACTTTATATATATATATATATATATATATATATATATATATATATATATATAAAACACTGTGACTCAGAGATGGACTCTTTTAGCACATTGTCTTTGGACTCCCCAGTCTTCACGACTATATAGACTATGATGTCTCAGATGTGAGATACATGGCATTTGGTTACAGCAGCTAGAGCTGATTCAGACAAGTAGGAGAACTCACTTCCTAAGTTTCAGTTCTTAGAAGTTTACAATTTTAACTCTGTTTGATTTTCACTTGCAAATGAATCATATTCCCTCTTTCAAGTAAATTCAGTAACAGATTTTTAACTATAACAGGAATGTTGGAGTAGTGTTGTAGCCATGGAAGGTATCAGTAGTTCAAGCAAAAGCAGGAAATTGAAAACTATCAAGGAGACGATTTGGGAAGAGCAAGAAGAGAGGAGGGAGCTAAAATCTACAGTAATCAACTGTTTTCTCTGTGGCTGGAAGCAGATTAAATTCCAGTCCTCTACCAGCAACTTCATAAGGACTAGACATGGATGCTCAAGGTTACTAACTACCTGAAGCTAGACAGAATGGGCTATTTGGCTCTACAGATATACATCTACCACTTAAAGTGACTTGATGGTTATGAGCACCACCAAGGGGATACAGTGCCTATCAACTCTTTTTACTGAACACCTTTATGCCCATTGTCATAAGCAACACTGCATGGAAGCTACTGTGGTTTGGTTCTACAGTGTCCCCTCCCAAGGGCATGTGTTAAAGAGCTAATGACTTGTCTGCTAGATGATGGACTTAGATGAACATACATGAGAGTTGTGACCTCTTCCATGGGCTGCTTTATTGATAGGTTCAAAATTTGATGGGATATTTTAAGGTAATGGAAATTTAGAAGTGAGAACTAATTGAAAATTGGCTTTACAGTGTGTAATCTGTGGACTATATCTTGATTCATTCTGCCATCCTCTCATCCTTCTCGGTGGCAGAGAATTTGACTGCTCTTTGACCCCCACAGCAGGCACTATGACACCCTGTCTCCCATCATACTGAAAACAATGGAACAAGTTGCTCTTCCACTGAAACCTCTGAAACTGTGAACAAAATAAAATCCTTTGTTGTTGTTGTTGTTTTACTCAGGTATTTTGTTACAGTAACAGAAAACTGATGAAGAAAAAATAAAGCTAACAAAGACAGTGTTGCAATATGTTTATGAAAGACTAAATCATTTCACATAAAAATATAACCTTAATAACTTCAATTGGCTGAAGAAAGCAGTTTTACATCATGAAATTTAGCAGATGTGCAAGTTAGAGTTTGAATTGTTTTTCTGATTTCCAAGATATGGAAAACATATAGAGAAAGTTCTGGTAATAGGAATCAAACTTAGAAGTATATTTTGCCTGCAGCCACCACATTGTAGATAGCTCAAAGACATGGAACAATAGTGCTTCTGGTATTTGAAGATAATTTTCTATCAGATGAAAGTCTCTTACGCCTGATAACAAAAGAAATTCCATAAGGCATCAACCTCCTGGCTTTTTGTTTACAGAATGAGAGCTAAAAGGAGGTCTTCCACATTGTTTTTTGTAAATATTTATTTATTTATTACTTCAAGTTATATCTCCATCACAGTGCCTTCTTTCCAACCCCCCTAGTTCCACCATCCCACCCTCTCCTCGCTCTCCCATCCATCCCTCTTCTCTGGATTGGAGTGTCCCTACATATCAGCCCCTCTCAGTTCAACAATCATATGATAGCTAAGAGCTTCCTCTTATACTAGGGCCTTACATGGTTGTCGTGTCCCCCTCGACCAGCAAGGATGACGCAACTCGCAAAAGCTCTTCTCAAGCAGTTTATTTAGGTCCCTTGAAAACAGTCTTCTGAATGCCCGGGCAGACCCAACCCACAGGCTAAATACTAAATGAACAGCCAATCAAGTAAAGCCACGTGGTGTTATCTTAGAGGCCCACGTATGCGGAAGCAAGCCAGATCAGCGGTCTTAGCCAAATATGGACTTGTTTACCACCGAGAGCGTTCACCGTCGGTCTGGTGGAAGGCGGAGACCAGCGCCATCTTTAAGGCGCGGCACGTCGCAGCTCTCTACAGTTTTTTCTTTTTTATTTTTTCTAAAGTTGGTAGAAGTCCCTGGAAAGGTTTTGTAATCCCCCTATCTGGGGATCTCACGGAGGGCCTGAGCCTGTAGGAGGGCGGTGTTCAAACTCTTACCCGTCTCTGGGTTAGCCTTCCCACTCGGGACTGTCCTGTCTTAGGTGGCTGAGACTTACCCTTTTACTCTGTCATTGACTTGTCAGACCCTAATATCCGTGGAACAAATACCTCAGTGGGCAGGGACTATGTTTAGTGAAGATTTATTTTACGGCAGCAAGCCATGTCTGAGGGGACTGGCCCGCCTCAATGGCGACAAGGGCCTGTATAATCATGGCTGTATTACGCTTTTGTGTGGCTCTCATTTTGTAGATGTACCATAGGCAAACCAGACAGGCTAGTATCATCAGTATCGCCAAAGAGCCTACGCCCGCCCACTCCTTAAGATGATCCATAGTCGTCTGTATCTAGGAAGTCAAGCCAGTAGCCAGGCTCAGATCCACCTGAGTGGAGTTGATGTGGACAATTGTTGTTTTCAGCTCTCTCATCAAATTTTTAAACTCAGTCGACCAATTCTGTAAGAGGAACTTTGACAATTGTCTAGACAAATTAGTAGCCTTTGTAAAATTTTGACACTGTACGGAAGTAATACATAAACCTTGCATTTTTTACTCACATCCCAATTGTGTTAGTTGTCAAAGAGAATCAATCTGTTCTTGTATTAAATCTATGTTTTGATTAACTATCATAAGACCTCCTTTGAGATGAGAATTTATAGAGGTCTGAGTATCCAATGTCTGTGTCACAGTGGCTGAGATGTTATTCAGGGCATTGGCAATCTGTATAGAACTAGACAAGGCAATAGCTGAGGCAGTAGCTCCCACAGCAGCAATAGTGATAGTAGTAACAATAGCTGTAGTGATGTCAAAATTTCTTTTAAACCTGAATAGCATCATGGTATTAGGAGCCTCTATAGGAACTGGTACATATCGAGGCATTCTAGTCACCACAGCCACAGGAAAGGCTGTGGCATTTTAGCATAGGGCATAAAAACATGTGTCCGGAGTGTATACTAATTTTTCTTTACCCAAGGATGCACTCCCATTACTTACAATCCACAGAAAAGGAGGCCAGAGACATACTGGCGAAGCTAAAAAGGTCTTATTGTGGTAAGAATGAAACAAAGAATTTTAAGTACCAGAGCCACTACTGCTAGAAAAATCCAATTTGGTAGTGGACCCTAGGGAAAAATTACCTCTTTGATAAATTCCTCCCCCAAGCATAATGACAGGTCCCAAGTCCATGTAACTTTTATTTACTCCACATAAAAGCCACAAATCAAAAGGATTGGTGGCAGTCTGTTGAGGATCCCTAATAGATATATCAAGCATTCCTGAACAAGACTTATTTACTATGTTACTAATCATGGGGCTAAAGGAAAAATAATCTTGTTGAACCCAAACTGTTTTGTGCTCTTGACATCCAGTCTAGGGAAAAGGTCCTTCCTCTCCTGTGGATCCTCTACAAAAAGGTGCCCAGCGTGGCTGTCTGGGGGGGTCCCGGTCAGAGTCTCGTGTGGGCCACCATCCTTTAAGGCGAGAACCATTGCCTGAAAATAAACCACCACTCCTACCCCCAAACCTCAGTTGTGGTAAAAAATCTGTTGACTGTTGAGACAATTTAATGCATTTTGTATCATCTGACCTATTGAAGCTCATTAAAAAGCACAAACTACCCTTCAAGCTGACATTTCTATTACCTTCTATAGGGCTTCTCTGATCATCAAAGGGAAGGTAGGGTAAACCTAAGCTTTTATTACTGTTAAATAAGCGTGGAAACACAGTTGTATCATGTCTGACCAGCATCGGCTTTGGGAATATCGACAGGATCCCCCATCTCGGCTCGGTCATTCCTGACATACTCACTGTTACTAACACCAGGATCCTTAGGAAGGTCTTTATGACGAATCTTCCTCACAAGGCATTCAGGCACCCACACTAGATCTTGTTGATCCTGAGGAAAAACACAAACAG
Source organism: Lophiomys imhausi (assembly GCA_907164525.1). Lineage (NCBI taxonomy): Eukaryota > Metazoa > Chordata > Mammalia > Rodentia > Muridae > Lophiomys > Lophiomys imhausi. The sequence goes on along the minus strand of CAJQZJ010022720.1, from coordinate 9,231 downwards.
ACCCTCTCGCCTATGTTAGCACGGGGTCAGGCCCCCGCCAAGAGCCTGTCAGAATGTCCTTCCACTTCACCATGCTTTTAGGTGAACCATGGGAATCCTGATGTCTGTCCGCTGCTGAGCGGCCTTGAGCATCCAAATTGAAAAAAATTAAAGTAAATAAGGCTAAAGATATTCTCTCCTTGGGGGTACGGCCAACTGTATTACTGTGGCAGCGAGACCAGCATTAGTTAACGGCCCTCTAAGTTTTTTATACACTTTTATCCAGGCTTTTAGGCCTTTATTTTTATAAGGGGTGATAGTAGCTCTACATTTTTTGGTATATTGTTTATAGACCAACTGTTTTATTAGTGGCAAAGCAGCATTTGGGTCACCAAAAATCTTTTCTGTTGTTTTTACCATTTGTGTTACAAAATCTGAAAAGGGCTCCATGGGGCCCTGTAGAATCTTAGTTAAGTTTCCACTCACCTCCCCTTTATTAGGAAGATATCTTCAAGTCTTGATAGTTATCTTGTTTATTTGTTCATAAATCTGAATAGGATATCCTATCTGCTGGTTGGCAAATCTCCCCTGCCCAAGTAGCATATCTTTATCCCAGGCTGGATTTTTATCTCTCTGATTATTGGCTGTTTGTTCAGTGGCATACTCAATCAAGAAAGCTTTCCAGTCTAAGTATTGTCCTGGACTTAAGCAGGCGCGGACCAGGCCACTTTAATCACTTGGAGTCATACAATGTCTGTTTAATGTTTTCACTTGAGCCATTGTAAAAGAAGCGGTAGTACCATAGGTACGAACCGACTCTGTAAGAGATTTTACCACCTTAAAATCGAGCGGTTCCTCGTACCTGTTCCCTTGTGGGTCTTGGTATACTGGATAGGCAAACTGTAATTTTGTTTTTACTTGTGTCCACATCCCCGGGCAGAAAGATCTCCCTACTTTCAGGGACTGAACTGGCTGCTCTGTCTGAGTGGCTTTTGGATATGGAGGAGGAGTCGAAGGCGCCATGGCAATGGCTTTGTTTACATCAGCTGTCGCCAGTGTGGCTGAAGGCGCTGTAGCAACGACTCCACCCACTCTGACTGTCGCTGACGTGTCAGGCGCTATAGTAACGGCTCCACCCACACTGACTGTCGTCGACATGTTTTTTTTTTTACCCTTTTTTTTTTTTAATAACAGTCCTCTCCAACTGTTTTAGTAGAGCATGTAGCTCTCCTTTAGAATCTGTGTTCTCTGAGTCCTCAAAATCTCTAAAATCTCTAAAATCTGTAAGATCGGGATAGAGAGGAACTTTCTTTTTGTCTCTCTTTTCACTGTCTGTCTGTTCAAATCTTTTGTCTTTGTTACTTTCCTTTTTACTGTCTACTTGTTTAGATCTTTTTTCTTGTAGCAGTTCCAAGGCTGACTCTCCCTCTTTGATTGTATTACAACATCTCTGATCTTCTAAACAACTCCTCACCATTTTCCAAATCGGTCTTACTCCATGTTTTAGAGTCCCTTGTTCCCAAGCAAAATCCAAGTCCCTGCCTAATTTGTCCCAGCAGGATACCGTAAGATTCCCGGACACCGCAAACCACGGAGCCACGGAATCACATTTATTCAAAAATCTTTCTAGGGTAGACTTTTTAATCTTTAAATTCCTAGCTAAAAGTAGCTCCTGAAGAGCCAGAAAAATTGGGTGTGACTCAGACAACCCCATGTTTAAAAATTTACTTTCGGTTTGCAGCTTCCCCACGAAACTGTACCTTTTGTTTGCTATTTCCGCGAAACTTTACCGTATGTTCACTATCTCCGTGAAACTTTACCATATGTTCGCTATTATCCGCGAAACTTTACCTTGTGTTCGCTATCTCCGTGAAACTTTATTGTCCTGATTTATCCCAGGAACTTCCCAATGCGTTGCCCCTGACTACAGGAGTTTTGAGTCTTTTCTGGGTTCCCCGTACGGGCCACCACTTGTCGTGTCCCCCTCGACCAGCAAGGATGACGCAACTCGCAAAAGCTCTTCTCAATCAGTTTATTTAGGTCCCTTGAAAACAGTCTTCCGAATGCCCGGGCAGACCCAACCCACAGGCTAAATACTAAATGAACAGCCAATCAAGTAAAGCCACGTGGTGTTATCTTAGAGGCCCACGTATGCGGAAGCAAGCCAGATCAGCGGTCTTAGCCAAATATGGACTTGTTTACCACCGAGAGTGTTCACCGTCGGGCTGGTGGAAGGCGGAGACCAGCGCCATCTTTAAGGCGCGACACGTCACAGCTCTCTACACATGGTAGCACCCCTAGGGCAAATTGTCCCATTAATAGGTAACAAAGACTATGTTCCTGATCCTTTTAGTGTGTTGGTTGTAGGATAGTCATCCTGTACTATGTAGCTAAAAATCCAATTATAAGTGAATAGATGCCATGTGCATCTTTCTGAGTCTGGATAGCTCACTCAGGATGAGACTTTCTAGTTCCATCTATTTGTCTGCAAATTGCATGATTTCCTTGTTTCTAATGGTTGTGTAAATGTAACACAATTTTTTCTTATCCATTTGTCAGTTGAGGGATATCTGGGTTGTTTCAAGTTTCTAGCTATTACAAAAAAGGCTGCTATGAACATAAATGAGGATATGTCCTTGTGGTTTGGTGAGGAATTATTTGGGTGGATATCCAGAAGTTGTATGGCTGTGTTTGAGGTAGGGGTATTCCAAGTTTTCTAAGATAGCACCAGACTGACTTCCATAGTGGTTATAAACCCAGAATATCTAAATCAACCCTGTACAATTAAAAAAATCTGGAAGTATCACCATCCCTTATTTCAAGCTATACTATAGAGCAATAGTAAAAAAACAAAACAAAAGCAAAAACAACAACAACAACAAAAAAAATCAACATGCTACTTGTGTAGAAACAAATCAGTGAATCAATGGAATCAAACTGAAGACCGAGAAATGAACACCTATGGTCACTTAGTTTTTGACAAAGAAGCCAAAACCATACAATGGAAAAAGGACAGCATCTTCAGCAAATGGTGCTGGTCTAACTGGATGTGAACATGTAAAAGAATGAAATTAGACCCATACTTATCACCTTGCACAAAATTTAAGTCCAAGTGGATCAAAGACCATAACATAAAGCATGACACACTAAATCTATTAGAAGAGAAAGTGGGGAAAAGCCTTGAACTCATTGGAACAGGTGACAACTTCTGGAACAGAACACCAATATCTCAAGATCTAAGACCAACAATCAATAAATGAGGCCTCATGAAACTGAGAAGCTTCTGTAAGGCAAAGGACATTGTCATTTGAACAAAATGGCAACCTACAGATTGGGAAAAGATATTTACCATCCCCACTTCCAACAGAGGGCTAATATCCATAATTTATAAAGAACTCAAGAAATTAAACTCCAAGAAAGCAAATAATCAAATCAAAAAACAGGAAAAAGACCTAAACCGAGAATTCACAAAGAGGAATCTCTAATGGCAGTGAGGAAATGTTCAATATCCTTAATTAATATAGAAATGTAACCCAAGACGACTCTGAGATTCCATCTCACACCTGTCAGAATGGCTAAGATCAAAAACTCAAATGACAACACATGCTGGTGAGGTTGTGGAAAAAGGGGAACACTCGTCCATTGCTGGTAGGAATGCAAACTTGTATAACCACTATGGAAATCGATCTGGTGATATCTTCCACATTGTTAAATAGCTGAAAATCATGTTAAAATGTGAGAAGAGTACACAGGGACACAGGAAGATTATATGGAATTATAATTTCAGTGTCCATAAGTAAAGTTTTACTGCATTTGCTAATTAACAGGCATTTGTGTCTGCCTTCACACTAGGACTGCAGAAGAGTGGCTTTTGGTGATAGGAACTATCTGGTAGGAAGTTGGGAAACAGTTAAAGGAAAAGGAAGAGCAACTTTTGTTCCTACTTGTCACTACCTTGTAGAACCTTCTTCTTAATACTCCACACAGCTCCATTTGTCCTCCTCTGCAGGGAGTATGATGAATTGAACCTAAAGTACCCACTGAACATCCAGCATGAAGAGGGGACTGGGCTCTTCTACAAATTTAGCATGGCTTAGTTCTGTATTGCAAAGTAAGGTGAGTCATTTAGCAGAGGGCTTAGCACCAGGTTCAGACTGCAATGATTTCCATAACCTTTGCTTGTATTGTTCTTGGATTAATACTGACCACATGGAACAGGCAAATGGGCAAGCAATTAACTGGAATACTTTACAGTCACGATTCGGTTCTGTGTCGTCCATACATCTTTCTTAATCCTCTCTGTGAAGCATGTTTTCTCATTTAAACTTGAAGTAAATAGTGCAAGTCACAGGCTGGTTTTCTTCTCTCTTCTTTTCTCTTTCTTTGAAAAATAATGCTGAAGGAATTGTTTTGCAGTTGAAAATTAATGTAACCTATTATGTCCAGGAAATTTCATCAATATATTACTTGCCAAGCCCCTTGGCCATTGTGAAGAAAATAATTTTAATTTATCTCATTTTTCACTGCTGAGTCAATGATTGTTTAACCTAAAATGCCACTGTGACTAAGTGCCCCAACCCCATGTTCCTTGGCTGTTTTGCTAGGACTTAGCTATTATGTGTATAAGGTTCAGCCTTAACAGTACTGAAATTGTCATATTAACAGGGCCACTGTCAACTTGCCTTTGTTTTTATTGTTTTTAATTTCTGCTTTTCTACTTTCTTTTCTATTTATAATGTTCTCTTTAAACGTTCAAAAATAATGTCTCTCTCTCTCCTTAGCCTCTTGATTATTTTCTATTAGTGAGGCTTCTTTTCCCAGCTTCCAGAACCTTTCCTGGGGCATAGAGCAAAGTGGTCAGTTTAGGTTAATTTGGCTGTTGTGATTACAATCCCTGTTGTGATTTCTAGGCAGTTCTACTCACTAAGGCCAGAGTAGCAGCACCCCAAGGGAGTACAGGACCCTGATGATTACAAACAACAGGTTTTTTGAACCATTTGGCACATTTGGACTGAAGCCCATCAAATAAAGCTCACTGCAACTTTCAAACCTTTTAGAGGTGATTTGATGATATTTACCGTGTCCTGTTTTTATTACTAAAAATATAGCCAGCTTGCTTTCTTTATGCTTTCTATCAGGTATTTTATTTGTTTAGTTTGTGGTCTGGAAACTTTGATGTGCCTTAACCTATGCTTCTGAAAAGCAGAGCTATAGAAAAATGGTTACTGTGAAACTATTGTTTGGACAGTGGAAACCCAGCAAAGATAAAGAAGTGATCATGACAAAGAGAAAACATAACTGGGAGCTTCGTTCTGTGAAGGGATGTTCCTGGGCCACCTGTCTGTTATCAAGGAAAAGACTTCTTGTCCCTTCCTTTATTAGTCATTAGTCATTCTATTTCCAATTAAGAGCTCAGAACTTTTGTGATGTGTATACTGGCACATAGACTCTAGTTTCTAGATTTTGCCAAGGAGCTAGAGGTTGGGTACTAAGCTTATCTCAGCAGAAAGCTTGGAACCAGCAGAACTAGTCACATTAGCTACAGTGACAGAAAGAGGCAGTGAGACTGGGAGCCTTCGAAACTGAGAATAAGCACAGACCAGACGTGTAAATCTATTCTAGAAGACAGAGTTCTAGAAAATTGAAGTGATCTGTCAGGGGCACACTGCTATTGCAGGCTTCTAGACTTCAGGCTGTGTATAATCCTTAGGCCACAAGACATATATCATTTTCTGAGCTTGGTTTTGTCATGCCTCAAGCCTCTCTTCTGATCTTGTAAAACATTCCAGAGCCCTGAGCTACAGCCTTCTATGCTATTCTGGAAACTAAGTGTAAATATGTCTGCAAGCCTTTCAAGGAATACACACTCAATGCCAAAAGTGCCTATTCACAACTACATCAATACCAGTGTTGCTAAGAGTCTCCTTAAACAATAGGGAGTGAGGGGATTTCTTAGCCTTGGAAAAGGTCATTGGCTTTCTCAAGCCACTAGTAAGGCTGTTGATAAATTGTTGCTCAAGGTGTGTCCACTGTTTCTATATGGCTAGAGTCTGTTTATAAAGATTGAAAAGATCTGGAAGTGGATATTTAATCAGTCAGTATTTTGTCAAGTGTATACTCTATTCACAGTATTAAGATGGGTGTTCTGGTGAGTAACTGGTGTAAAACACAATCTCTTCTGAAGGGGGTGGGAGGTGCTGATGTAATGAGGGAACAAGTGCTTAAGTACACTGAAGGCATAGCCACAGATTGCTACAGAAACTCAAAAGTCACCACTTATGCCTGAGAGTAGCTAGGGAAGTTCACTTATACCAGGAAATGCATTCTTGAAGTGAGGTTCAGCAGACTATTGACAGACAAGTGGTAATGAAAATTAGTGATAGCCACAACAAGCAACCCTAAAACAAAATGTTACATTAGAATCAGGAGAAGTTTGGGGGAACCAGAAAATTCGATAAAGAGCAAAAATAAGCAAGTTGGAGACCTTTCCATGGAATCTCCAAAGGAATTATTGAATATTTATCCTTTTAGGGTTTTAAAAAAGTAAATAGCATGTCAGAAGACACCTTTAAAGATGAAGGTAGTAGTGTTAGAGGGAAGCCAAAGGCACTTGCTCTGTGTTTTCTTTTGGTGCTTCAAGCTAGCATGTGCCTCTGACCCTTAGCTGCTGGAGTATAACTTGACTAAGGTTTATTATCTCTAAGCAAGATCAGGCGTTCTGTCATCTCTAAATGAAATGAGAATGGCCACAGGGGGCAGCTAGACTTCCCCAGGCAGTAAGATTCTAAAGGATAACATGATTTCTAAGCAGTTTTTGAAAAGAACGTGATTTAAATATACATTTCCCTTGCAGTAACAGATACTACCTGTTTCGGTGCTTTGATTTTCCCATATTTATTTTGGACATGGCCTCAGGTACTCTGGACTATCCTTGCGCTGAATAGTTACCCAAGGATTCTCCTTCCCCCACCTACAGACTGCTGATATTAAAGGATATGAATTATTGTGCCTAGTTTGGGTTTCCTGTTTTGCCTTGAGAAAGTTTGAACCTTTACACTTGTACCAGCTGCTGAGAGCAGGCTGACCTTTTCAAAAAAGAAGTGCTACTTTCGCAGAGAGCAGTGGGGAAAAAAAATCTCCAACTATTGAGCAAATGTATTGGCCCTCTGTGTGTATCTGAAGATTAAATCAACCTCAGATCAAAACCACAGTTAGGCTTAGGATATGTCAGGACTGAATGTGCACACACTTCCTTTTCTTGTATTTATTCCCTAAATAATAGAGTATAACCATTATTTACATAGCACTTACATTGTAATATATACTCTAAGTAATCTATAGATAATGTATATGCTGAGATAGAATTTGTAAGGGATGTATGCAAATAATATGCTATTTTATCCAAAGGATTTAACCATCCATGCATAGAATTTGATAGTTATGGAACATAATGAAGGGCTTTGGAACAAATCCTTTTTGAATATATATGATGAATGCATTGCAGGTCTTTTAACTTGAAGAAATTCTTCACCTCCAGAGACTTCATCCAAACTCAAATTGCTAGCCAGAGAAGTTTAGACCAGTTTGCCCTACTTCAGTTCCCCTCTGATCATTGTCATAACTAGGCCTTCCAATCCAGGTTCCTTTACAAATTTTGATGTGTCCTCAGCAGTAGCCATTCAATCCCATCATGGTCCCATCACACTGCCTACTCAAACTCATTATAGTATCAATGGGGTTGTCCCAGCAGCCCTGTTTTCCAACATTCCTACAACTACTGGGAAAGAATTTATAAATTATAGTTATTTATCAGTCTGCTTTCTGTTGCTGTGACAAAAGCATGAGGGAGAAAAGTAAGGAGGAAATGGAAATGTTTATTTGGGCTCATGGTTTTAGGTAGTTAGGTTTTGGTTGTTTGGAGATATTACTGGAAGTCATGGTAGCGGAACTGTGGCAGAGGATTATCCATCCGTGATGGAGTTAAATAACAAGGAGATAGACAAGAAGGGGCCCAGAATATTCTATAGTCCAAAACAGCCCCAATGACCAGCTACAATTTGTAGGCAGATGGCATATGACAGACAAGCTAGATCTAGTCCTACACTACCTTCTAGTAGCTGTTCTGTATCAGATGCATCCGTGGATGGGTGACTGCACTGGTCAGGCCTGATCCCACAAGGTGCAGCCACATCTCAAGGACTAGACTGTGAACATTGCTCCACTGTAGATCAATCCATCAACACACCTCAGCCTTCAGTAGACATTTCAGCTTTGAAACATAACTGATAGAGCATATGTAAAATATTGGAAATTAACCCCAAGATTGTTCATCAAACACTGTTGTTTCTTCCCAATCCCAAACTTTAATATTCATGAATACAGAAAACAGAAATTCTCCTTTGAATAAGGTACAGGCACTGTCTACATAACTTTCCGCAACCATATTCAGTGAAGATTTGGTACCTACCATTTCCTCACTAAGCTGTCTTTCAATGATGTAGTCAACAACTGTGATCCATGTTGTTGGTCCTAAGGAAGTCATTGCTTTTTAGAAGTCCTTGATGTCATCTATTCCAAGACCCACCACTCTGATACTTCTCTGCCTGATCATCTCATTTTAGACACGCAAGCATGGACCAAGCCCTGGAAGGGTCGCTAAATATCAACGAGAACCAGGAACCTGGAAAGATATTTCATGAAAAATATTAATGGTGACAAAGCCTAGGGGCAAATGTGCTTAATTACAGTTCTCTTCAACGTAGGATAAGAGGATCATAAGTCCAAGGCAAGCCTAGGCCACATCGGGAATTCAGTGTCAGCCTGGTTACACACCGTGAGAATCCATTGCTCTCTCTTTGTTGGACTGTTTCTGCCCTCCCTTCCCACCAACCCCATCAAATATTGATGAGCAGATTTGGTTTCAGAAACATTGAAATAATGAACATCATCAGGATGAACAAGACAACTAACTAAAAATCCAGGTAAAAGGGGAAATTCAAAGAACCTTTATACTATGGAGGAGAGGGAGAAAGGATCCAAGGAAACAAAGGGGTAAGGGATACCACTAGAGCAGGAGAACGCCGGGCACAGAATGACCTGCTTGGATTCATGGAGACTCACAAAGATCAGAGATCCTGTAGGGGTCTGACCTAATTCCTTTGCATATTTGTTATGGCTGAGTAGCTTGATATTGTCCTGGGAATGGGGACTGTCTAATTCTTTGCTCTACTTGTGGGACCCTTTTTCCCCCCC
>CAJQZJ010022718.1:6379-18197 GCA_907164525.1 Lophiomys imhausi | reverse complement strand
GAGTGACAGTATTTTTGTTCAAATAGTGCATGCACCAGATATCAAACTGCTATCCAAGTATTCAGTGTATTATCTGTTTGACATATTTGCTTTACAAATATTCTTTTATACATATGGGCAATTCAGAATTTTGTTTTGCAGCTTCAAACCAATTATACCTCCAAAACAAATGATTAGTTATGAAGTGTTAATTGAATCTATATGAGTTTCTTATAGTACTGTCACTCTATGTCAAGAATTATATCATTACATCACTTTAACTTATAGTGGAGACAAAAAGCATGTTCAGTTGCGGAGAAGCCTCAGTGATCTGTGATGTCAACCAAAGAAGTTTTGGGGAAAAAAGATATGCAAGCTAAGTTTCACTCTGGTTCTTTACCTTGGAGTGAAAACTTTGTCTTAAAAACTCTTAGAATTATTATTTACTATGAATACTATCCCTTCAGTCACATGACTTTTATAAAATTCCTGCTAATTTAGCTTAGGTATCTCAGAGTTATAGATATCAGTTGTCTCTACAAATTCAAAGAAATCTTGAGATTGAGGCCATATGACTGAAACCAAACCATATCATAACAGAGTAGAAAAGCACATATCTCCAAGCATAGCAATTTCTAATCTTTAATCATTTGTTTTCTCTAGGACACTATCATTGATTCTTCTGAACACACAACAACTACTATGTTCCAATACTCACATTTTATGTGGAAACTTTCACAGTAAAATTCATTGTAATGAAATTTTATATATTACCAATATATTTTGAAGGCTCATAAACTACACGGAAGCAACCAGGTAAAATAAAAGACATAAAACAAGTACATTTTACATTTTTGTCTATCAGCCTTGTTATATGGATTAAAGACCTTAGCATAATTTTAGAAACATTACTAAAGCGTAGATAAAAATCATATTAACTCAGAATGCTGTCACCTGTGCTGATGAGTCCCAGGGTTTTCCCCACTTTTTCTTCTAGTAGATTTAGTGTGACCAGCCTTATGTTAAGGTCTTTGATCCACTTGGATTTAAGTTTTGTACAAGGTGATAAGTATGGGTCTAATTCCTTCTTTTACATGTGGACATCCAGTTGGACCAGCAACATTTGTTGAAGATGCTGTGCTTTTTCCATTGTGCGGTTTTGGCTTCTTTGTCAAAAATTAAGTGACCATAGGTGTGTGGGTTCATTTCTGGGTCTTCAATTTGATTCCCTTGATCAACTGCTCTGTTTCTATACCATTACCATGCTGTTTTTATTACCATTGCTCTGTAGTACAGCTTGAAATCTGGGATGGTGATACCTCCAGATGTTTTTTACTGTACAGGATTGATTTAGCTATTCTGGTTTTTTTCTTATTCCATATGAAGTTGAGAATTGCTTTTTCTGGGTCTATAAAGAATTGTATTTGGATTTTGATAGTAATTGCATTGAATATGTATATTGCTTTTGGTAGGATGGCCATTTTTATTATGTTGATCCTACCTAACCATGAGAATGGGAGATCTTTCCATCTTCTGATGGCCTCTTCAATTTCTTTCTTCAAGGACTTGAAGTTATTGTTGTGAACACCAACAGCTCAGGATCTAAGACCAACAATCAATAAAGGGGACCTCATGAAACTGAAAAGCTTCTGTAAGGCAAAATGACTGTCATTTTAACAAAATGGCAGCCTACAGATTGGGAAAAAATCTTCACCAACCCCACATCTGACACACAGCTAATATCCATAATTTACAAAGAACTCAAGATATTAAATGCCAAGAAACCAAATAATCCAATAAAGATCAAAAGCTCAAATGACAGCACATGCTGGCGAGGGTGAGGAGAAAGGGGTACCATACTCCATTGCTGGTGGGAGTGCAGTCTTGTGCAACCACTATGGAGGTCAGTCTGGCGATATCTTAGAAAAATAGGAATAGCTTTGCCTCAGGACCCAGCCATACCACTTCTGGGTATACACCCAAATGCCTCTTCACGGAATCATAAGGAAGTTTCATCTATGTTTATAGCAGCCTTATTTGTAATAGCTAGAAACTGGAAACAACCCAGATGTCCCTCAACCAAAAATGGGTTAAAAAACTGTGGTACATCTACACAATGGAATATTATTCAGCTATCAGGAACAATGAAATAATGCAATTTGCAGCCAAATGGATGGAACTAGAAAAGCTCATCCTGAGTGAGCTAACCCAGACTCAGAAGCATGCATATGGCATCTATTCACGTATAGTAGGATTTTAGCTATATAGTAGAAGGTATTGATATTACAACTAACACACCAAAGGGAACTTGGACATAGACCTTTTATTTTTTATTTTTATTTTTTTATTTATTTTTTATATTTTTTTCTATTTTTTAGTCTTTTTATCTACTTGTCCGCTTATTTGTTTGTTTGTTTTTAGTTCTCTCTCCCGGGTAATGAGACACTTTTCACTGATGGTACTGCCTCGTCAACCCCCAATGAATGAGGAGGCTCTTGGCCCTCATATGACCTCTCAACTGAGATGAGGGACTGTTATATAAGGACACCCCACCCCAGAGAAATGGGATGGAAGGGTTAGGAGGTAAAGAAAAAAATGAAATGTGATGTTTCGGCCTTTCACTACTAATTGTCATAAACTGTTTAGGATAATTAAGAAATGCAAACTAATGGTTATGCAAGCCGGTCATTCTGTTAGGTACTATGGCAGCCTATTAATTTTCTAAGCTAATCAGAAATAAAGCTGCTAAGATACAGGCAACATCTGCTTACCCTAATATAAGAGATAGACAGGGCCTCTTCAAAAACCTCAAGAGATCTGCAGAATATGGCATTCAAAGATGTTTTTGTAACTTTAGATTTTTTTATATCAAGACATATCAACTCCTGACAGCACCCCCTATTCTACCCCAAATAGAAGATGAACATCGAAGAATCTCCAGTGGGTGATGACTGAATTAGTCGCAAGCCTATCTCTTGGTACGAAAAGCCCCTTGCTCCAACTGTAGACAGAATGCTGTCCAAAAAGGACAAAACCTGGAAGCAGGTAAGTCGACAGCCTAGCTCTGCCAAGACAGGGTAGGCAAGTCCTTCATAACCCCTGCTCTAAAATCTATGTCTGTCAGAGAAACGGGGCCAAACGACTGAAGATCGATGCTGTAATGTATGGAGAGAAAATGGGAACTGTCCAGGCAGCCACTGGTATGTCATTTCTTAGTTTTGGAAGCTGCAGGCCCTGTACTTCCTATAAAATCAGATATATTTATCCCTCTCAGGTCTCTGAGGTGGTTGAAGAACAGATAGCTAGAGTCTCATAATTAAATTTTGAGTGGTTTAGGAGTCAAGAGAGTGTTATAGATCTAAGAAGATACTTTTAAAATTGTGTTGCAAGTTAGTATGAATTTTGAGTTAGATATAGAACTTTAAACTCATGGATATGGTTAGATAGTAGAATGTTAAAATCAGGTACCAAATACATATAGACTGGACATTGGGAATGTACGCTAAGCCATATAACCCTCATAACTCTAGCCTAATTACCTCTGTTGTTTTGTATTGTATTTATTATTATAAGAGAAAGAGCCATTTGTTGGACTGAAAGGGGAAACTGTAGGGGGAAATAAGATATACCTTAAACTTTAAAAAAAAGGGAAGAGAATGGGGGGGTTGAGGATGGGAGGGTGGGACTGGAGGGGGGAATAGGGAGGGTACTGCGATTGAGATTTAACTTGAAGAAATAAAAAATAAAGGAAAAAATGGGTAACAGAGCTAAACAGAGGCTTCACAAATGAGGAATCCCTAATGGCTGAGAGACACTTGAAGAAATGCATAGCATTCATAATTATCAGAGAAATGCAACTCAAGAACACTCTGAGATTCCACCTCAAACCGGACAGAATACTAAGATCAAAAGCTCATATGACAGCACATGCTGGTAAGGGTGTGGAGAAAGGGGAACTCTCCTCCATTGCTGGTGGGAGTGCAAGCTTGTGTAACTACTATGGAGGTCAGTCTGGCGATATCTTAGAAACCTTGGAATATTTCTGCCTTGGGACCCAGCCATACCACTTCTGGGTGTACATCGAAGTGATTCCTCACCAAATCACAAGCAAGTTCCCTCATCTATGTTCATAGAAGCCTTGTTTGTAATAGCTAGAAACTGGAAACAACCCAGATATCCCTCAACTGAAGAATGGATTAAAAAACTGTGGTACATCTACACAATGAATGGAACACTACTCAGCTATCAGAAAAAAACAAAATCATTCAATTTGCAGCCAAATGAATGGAACTAGAGAACCTCATCCTGAGTAAGCTAAACCAGACCCAGAAGGATATGTATGGCATCTATTCATTTATAGTAGGATTTTAGCCATATAGTACAGGATAACTATACTACAATGAATGCTCCAAAGGGAACATGAACATAGACAGTGAGAAACTTTGCCCTAGTGGTGCTGCCCTGTATGCCCCCAGTGTATGAGGAGGCTCTTGTCCCTCATATGACTGCTGAAATGGGGCAGGGGACTGTGATATGGGGACATTCCACTCCAGAGGAGTGTGATGTAAGGAATAGAGGGGAGAGGGTGGGAGGGCGGGACTGGGAGGGGCGAAAAGAGGACACTGTGAGGGAGATGTAACCTGAAGTAATAAATAAAGATTTAAAAACCTCCATACCAAAAAAATTCATATTAGTAGGGTCATCCTCTAGTATTCCATGAAATGTTGTACTTAATTAGCATGTATAAGTATTACAAAATCCAAGGACAATGTCCCAGGACTCTAACATACCTTTCATTGAAATTCAGTGACAAATGTTTGTTAACCTTCTACCCTGGCAAAATTTTATCATTATTACTATTTTTTTGAGACACATTACGAGTGAGATTTATCACAGAAAGATACTACCAAGTTCAGATGCCATACTATGGACACAATATCATTTATTTCTCATTTCCCACGAGAGGACAATTCAAATCAAGTATATTTACATTAAGTCCTCTTTTCTTATGAATGACTAATGGCACATTAAAGAAATCACCAAAAGAAAAATGAAAGAGTCAAAATGTATTTTCACTATTTAAGTAATGCTCTAATGGACCAACTTCTAGAAAAGGAATCTTGCAAAGAAATTCTGTGCCTGAGCAATAGTGGAAATCTTTCATAGTGCCAGAGGGGATATTCAAACTTTGTTTAAGTTAGGATATGTGACTAGTGACTATCCCTAAGTCATCCATCTCTGAATGTAAATGCACGTGAAGTTTTCCCTGGTCATATATCCCCTCCTTCTCTTTCCCCCAGGCATTTTAACAAAAATACATAACCCTACACAAAGAACTACCGGCTTCTATGGAACATGAGAGATTTGGTTACCCTCAGAGAAGATCATAGAAAGTTGTTATCCAAAATCAAGTCATCAGTCTTTGAAAAACACAAAATAATTAATATCATATAGAATGACTAGGTTGTATTAATATATTTAGGAATATATATATATATACATACATACATATACATATATATGTAATAACTAGCACAAATGAGTTCATGAATTTCCATGAGTCATGTGGGTATAAGAGGGGATTAGATGAAGGAAAGGGAAGGAAATGATAGACCTTATCTCAAAAAAACTCACAGTGATATTTTAAGAATGATGTATGGTTTCCTCTTGCACTCCATGCACATAAGTATATACATGATAGCACAGTCATAGATATGTGGAAAGATGTGGAAAGACAGAAACATAATACACACACACACACAAAATATACTTGAAAACTTCTAAAATACAGCTTTTGCCAAGTATCAATGAGTAACTTACTATGTTAAAAGAATTACACTGCTTTAAAACGGGGCCTGACTTGTTTCTTTATCAGTGTACAAATTTTAACATTATTTTTAATTTAAAATGTACTAGAATATAATACACTTATGAGCTGATTGAAAGACAGTTGAATCTAGATTGTATGCATGATGAAATATAATTGCTTCAGTTTATTGGTGTATATCTTGTTAATCTGAATGACATTGTTGTAGAACTTAAGACAATGTCATTCTCATTTATTTGAAAAGATCTGTCATGGATTCTGAGAGTTATAGGATGTCTCATTTTACAAGAACTACACACCATTAGAAGTATTAACAGGTAAGAATGTAAACAATATCTCAACATTACTATACATTGATTTTCCTACTGTTTCATAATGTAATATGTAAAATCTTGTTCTCTGTGTGGAATTCAGAATGCTAGAAAGATGTGGTATAGGATACTAAAACATAAAATAAACATAAATGCATAAATATACACACGCACATGTATAGTCACACAAACACACACAGAGAGCAAGAGAGAGACAGAGACAGAGAGAGAAAGAAACTACTAATACTACATAAGGCCTTTCATCTTTTACAGTGTGCCCAGCTGACTCCATACTTTGTTATCACGCATTCCATATAAGGGTCCTTAAACTGTGGATTAAAACAAATCTCCTCTTCCAAATGTTGCTTTAGAATGTAGAGGTGAAATTAGTCATAAGAATGAGAAAAGTAATATTTCACTTTGCATGTAAGTAAGGTCATCAAAAGGCTGAGGTTCAGATGTAATAAAATTAGGTTGTCTCATTTTACAAGAAATGTTAGGAATGTTAACAGGAATGAATATAAACAATATATATATTCAAACTGTTTTTAATGTAAGATGTAAAATTCTGCTATGTGGAACTCAGGATGCTATAAAATGCGGTAAAAGATAGTAAAACAGAAAATAAACAAAAACACATAAATATACACATGCACATGTCTAGTCACACATGGGGGAAGGGAGACACACATATTGACTAAAAGAATGGCATAATAAAGGAAACAGGGGGGGCAAGATGGCGGCGAACTGCACGGATGCATTTTGAATGTGGGAGAGAAGAGCCATAGAAAACACAGAGTTGTGGGACACTGTGCAAAAACCGGAGGGTCTGGCCCCTCTGGGAACATGCACAGCTCCCAAGGGACTGTTAAAAGTCCCAGGGCAAGGCTCTCCCCCCATCTCTCGCAGACACGGAAACCACTAAATCCGGGATTCGGGAACTCGCATTTGGAGAGGCTCCTGGTAAGATCGATCCCAACACACAGCAGGCAGAATCAAAGGCCACATGGCGATCGCCCACTAGCCTACTGGGCTTCCCGTACCCCAGGAAGACCTTATAACTACTTAGGAAACTTTGCAGAATAGTTGAAGTCTTAACAGGGAAGAAACAGGGCACTCGGCGGGTGATCCGCAGCCGCTCGAGCAGGAGCAGGAGGTGGGCAGGCAGAGCAGTTGGGAAGGGAAGCGGGTGCAGGCGGGCGGGGCTGGTGCCTGGTGCACCCATGGCAAAGCAGCTAGGGCGGGAGGCCAGCTCAGACAGCAGGAGGGGCCGAAGCTCCACCCACCCACAGCAAAGCAGCTAGGGCGGGAGGCCGGCTCAGAAGGCGGGAGGGGCTGAAGCTCCGCCCACCCACGGCAAAGCAGCTAGGGCGGGAGGCTGGCTCAGACGGCGGGAGGGGCCGAAGCTCCGCCCACCCACGGCAAAGCAGCTAGGGCGGGAGGCCGGCTCAGACGGCAGGAGGGGCCGAAGCTCCGCCCACCCATGGCAGAGCAGATAGGGAGGGAAGCGGCCAGGCCTGTGGCGGAGAAGCCTAGTGGGTAACCAGAAGCCAGGGGACCATAGCTGTATTCTGATAAACCCAGACATATTAGGTGTGGAGCCGGGCCCTGTCAGCCTCCGTGACAACAAACAAAGCCCACAAAATCTGTACCTGGGCAAACAGGTCCATACCATCAGAACCATTACAGGCTGATCAATCAGTGTGCAACATAGAGAAGTCTGAACTGGGAGCAGTGAAACAATTCCGGACCATTACTCACTACCTGGGAATAGGCTGCACCAGCTCACGGCGATTCAGGCTATTAAAACCACAGTGACCCTGAGATCCCCCTGTAAGCAATGACAGATAGCCAAGCAATTTGACTCCTTCACCAAAGCATCCCCTGTGGATCCAAGCACAGAAAACGACAAGAACAGACAGCTAAACACACCCACATGACCAAACGTCCAAGAAAAATAGAAATCAAGGAAATATGACTCCAACAAAGCAGAATTATCCTAGCTCATCCAATTCGGATGACCTCACACCAACAGTAACACATGAAAACGATGACAATTCTGCATTATGGAAAGTGATAGAGTCCCTTCAAGAAGAACTTAAATCTATGAAGGAATTCAAAGAAGCCACAATTTTACAAGCCAAAACAATGAACAACACCATTAAAGAACTCCAAGCCAAGGTGACAGAGCTTGAACAGGAAAAGGACAAAGCAATTAAAGATTTTCAGAAAAAACAAGCAAGCTGGAGAAGGAAATGTACAAAATGAACAATACCATACAAGACATGAAAATAGAAATAGAAACAATAAAGAAAACACAGTCAGAGTTAAAAGAGGAAGTGGAGAACCAAGGGAAGAGAACAGGAACTACGGATGTGAGTATCAACAATAGGATGCAAGAGATGGAACACAGGATCTCAGGCATGGAAGATTCGATGGAAGAAATCAGTACAACATCCAAAGAAAATGAGAAGGCTAAAAAATCTCTCACCCACAACATCCAAGAAATCAAGGACTCAATGAAAAGACGGAACCTAAGAATCATAGGCATAGAGGAAAGAGAAGACTCCCGACTCCAAGGTCCAGGAAATATCTTCAACAAAGTTATAGATGAAAACTTCCCAAACCTGAAAAAAGAGATGCCAATAAAAATCCTAGAGGCTTACAGAACACCGAACAGATTAGATCAGAAAAGAAACTCCTCTCACCACATAATAATTGAAACACCAAATGTACAGAACAAAGAAAGGATATTAAAAGCTGTAAGAGAAAAAGGCCAAGTCACATACAATGGCAGACCCATTGAATTACACCTGACTTCTCCTCAGAAACTTTAAAAGCTAGAAGGGCCTGGACAGATATCCTACAAGTACTGAGAGTTCATAGGTGCCCAGCCAGACTATTATACCCAGCAAAACTCTCTATCAACATAGATGGAGAAAACAAGATATTCCATGACAAAATCAAATTTAAACAATATCTCCCCACAAACCCAGCCCTACAGAAAATCCTAGAAGGAAAATTCCATCCCAGAGAAGAAAACTTCACCCAAGAAAACAAAGGGAATAGAAAACCCCTCAGCATCTAAACCAAAAGAGGCACAGGACCATCACCTATACCAAACTAATGGGAAACAACAACCACAGGTCACTAATATCCATCAACATCAATGGTCTCACCTCCCCAATAAAAAGACACAGATTTACAGAGTGGATCCACATGCAAGACCCGTCCCTTTGCTGCATACAAGAAACACATCTCACAACCAGAGATAGTCACTACCTCAGAGTAAAGGGCTGGGAAAAGGTTTTCCAAGCAAATGGACCTAGGAAGCAAGCTGGAGTAGCCATCCTAATATCAAACAAAACAGACTTCCAACTGAAGTTAATGAAAAAAGACAAAGAAGGGCATCATATACTCATTAAAGGGAATATTCATCAAGAGGAAATCTCAATACTGAACATCTATGCCCCAAATACAAAGGCACCTACTTTTGTAAAAGAAACACTTCTAAAACTTAAATCGCACGTCAATCACAACACATTAGTAGTGGGAGACTTCAACACCCCACTCACAACAATGGACAGATCATCAAGACTGAGGCCAAACAGAGAAATATTGAGTCTAACAGAGATCATGAAACAAATGGACCTAACAGACATCTACAGAAAGTTTCACCCAAACACAAAGGAATACACCTTTTTCTCAGCACCCCACGGAACCTTCTCCAAAATCGACCACATAGTTGGTCACAAAGATAGTCTCAATAGATACAAGAAAATTGAAATAACACCTTTTATCTTATCAGACCACCATGGAATAAAGCTGGTCTTCAACAGCAAAAGAATCAACAGAAAGCCTACACACACATGGAAATTGAACAACTCCTTACTGGATGACCACTGGGTCAGGGAAGAAATACAGAAGGAAATCAAAGACTTCTTAAAATCCAACGACAATGAAGACACAACATACCCAAACCTATGGGATACAATGAAAGCTGTGCTACGAGGAAAGTTCATGGCACTAAGTGCATTCAAAAAGAAAATTGTGACAGCTCATATTAGTGAATGAACAGCTAAGCTGGGTGAATTGGAAAAAAAAAGAACCAACCACGCCCAAGAGGAGCAGAAGGCAGGAAATCATCAAACTTAGGGCTGAAATCAACAACTTGGAATAAAAAAGAACTATACAAAGAATCAATGAAACCAAGAGTTGGTTCTTCGAGAAAATGAACAAAATAGACAGACCCCTAGACAAATTAACTAAAAGGTAAAGAGAAAGAACCCAAATCAACAAAATCAGAAATGAAAAGGGAGAAATAACAACAGACATTGAGGAGATCCAGAAAAAATTTGGGTCCTACTTTAAAAATCTATACTCCACCAAATTTGAAAACCTAAGCGAAATGGACAATTTCCTCGATAAAGTCCACCTACCAAAACTAAATCAAAATCAGATTAACAGCTTAAACAGCCCAATAACCCTTAAGGAAATAGAAACAGTCATTAATAGTCTGCCAACCGTTGTCCAGTTGTCCCTGGATTCCTTGAATGGATGCTTTAAATCTCCTGGAAAGATAAGAACAGAGCCCTGCCCTAATCCTAACTCTGGGACAATTACCTTTTTTTGGAGGGTTCAGGTTTTGGAGGCTAGACCCAGGGACTTCTCTCTTTTGCTTTTCTGTATCCTCCTTTCTCTCCTATATAGGAGTGAACAGACTTGAGAAAAATGGGACATAGACATAGTATAGGAAAGAACAAGAAAAAAGGATAGATTATTGAATATATCTTTATACCTTTGTATACTGATACAAAATTAATATTATATTTGGCTAAATTGGTATTGATCATTGTATATTAATGCAACTTTAAGATTGTATAGGGCTACATCGGTATTGATCTTTGTATATTGATACAAAATTAAGATTATATTTGGCCACAATGGTATTGACCCTAGTATATTAATGTAAAATTAAGATTGTATTGGGCTACATCGGTACTGATCTTTGTATGTTGATACAAAATTAAGATTATATTTGGCCACATTGGTATTGATCTTTGTATATTGATACAAAATTAAGGGTAATGCTTCTTAAAGGTATTGTTTGTAGTAATACTTAAAAATGAAATGTCAAGTTTTGACCTCTCGCTACCAACCGACATAAACTGTTTAGGATAATTAAGAAACGGAAACTAATAGTCATAAAAACATGTCATTTTGTTAGTTACTATGACAGTCTATCACAGTTATTTTCTAAGCTACTCAGAAATCAAGTCGCTAAGAGACAAGCAATATTTGCTTATCTAAATATAAGAGATAGATAGGGCATCTTCAAAAACCTCAAGAGATCTGCAGAATATGGCATTCAAAGATGTTTTCTTAACTTAAGATTTTTTGATATCGAGACATGTCAGCTCCTGACAGCACCCCCTATATTACTCCAAGTAGAAGATGAGCATCGAAGAATCTCCAGTGGGAGATGATTGAATTGGTGGTAAGCCATTCTCTTGGCAAGAAAAACCACTTGCTTCAACTGTAGACAGACTTCTGTCCAAAAAGGACAAAACTTGGAAGCAGGTAAGTCGACAGCCTAGCTCTGCCAAGACAGGGTAGGTAAGTCCTTCATAATTCCTGCTCTACAACCAATGTCTGTCAGAGAAATGGGGCCAAATGGCTGAAGATTGATGCTGTAATGTAT
>CAJQZJ010022714.1:0-10703 GCA_907164525.1 Lophiomys imhausi | reverse complement strand
CACACACACACACACACACACACACACACACACACACACACCATACCACACACACTTTAATCTGCTATGTTAACTTGTTTTGTTTGATGTTGTACTTTGTCTGATTGTATAGTACATTATTTCTGTCCTTTTACGTTTAATGTATTTATGCCTTTAAATCTAAAATGTATGTCCTTGTTTTGTATTGTGATTTTACTAAGTCTAATTAATAGTCTTTCTTTTTTGCTAAATTGTTTAGCCCATTCACATTTAATGTTTTTTCTGATGTGGTTAGATGTTTTCTTCCATTTGCTTTGTGTTTCTCACAGTGCATGTTAATGTTCTCCTAGTATTTCTTACTATTTTTGCATTAAGCAAGTATACTTTCTAGTGTATTGTAATTTTGTTCATGGATTTTAATCTACATTTTACCCTATACAAATTATTTTATTAAATATTGCTGCTGGGGTTCCATTAAATGATAACTCATCTGAATCTACTTTTAATAGTAATAACATATATAAAGTTCTCTAATCTGTATTTCAATTTCCTCCTTCATTTTCATATCATTATGTTTTCCATAGATGGCTTCTATATTGTAAGCCCAACAATATACTTTTGTAATTATTATCACATGTAATTTTTTGTCTTTTAAAGAATCATAAGTAAGTACTTTTGTAGCATTCACTAATTGACCTTCTTACTTACGATTTTTGGTTCTCTCATTTTCTCCTCTGGGATTTAGTAATAATTTGGTGTCCTATCCTTATTGTGGCAGAGTTCTTTCTCCATCCCACCCCACCCCTGCCTCCTTCCCAACTACTGTCAAATATGTATATGTGAAGGGTTTATGATATGGACGTGTTTACATTGTTTTTTGGTTTTTGTTTTTTGGTTTTTTTTTTTTTTTGAGACAGGGTTTCTCTGTATAACAGCTCTGTCCTGGACTCGCTTTGGAGACCAGGCTGGCCTCGAACTCACAGAGATCCATCTGCCTCTGCCTCCTAAGTGCTGGGATTAAAGGCGTGCACCACCACCGCCCGGCAATTGTTTTAAATACTTATTTCAAAAGATGATGATGAAGTGTGTAATTATACAGTCTTTAATAGTAACTTACAAAACTACTATTACCAGTGTTGTATGAAATTTATATTGTCTGGCAGAGATGGATATTCTTCTGTCTCTGATGGGATCTCCCTCACCCATATGAAGAATGAAATAGGAGGATGAGGGTGAGTAAAGTAAGGACAATTTTGTTTTCCTGAGAGTGAAAGCTGAAAGGGGAGTTGTCACAGGATGTAGCCATGCTGGAAGCAGAAAGGGCTGGCCCAAGGGTTTGTATAGGTTCAGGAGGACTCTGACTAGCTGAGTATATGCAAGAACAAATCCGGAGAGAGCCTGCCAAACCTGGAAGAGAGAGCAAGTGAGCCAGTAGGTTTCTCAGTTGGATGGCCCTGTCCCCTTTGCTGTTTCATGGGACAGTGGCTGGGGGGAGGGTTGAAAACAGCTTGCACACAGTGGTCTTTTAGCCTTACCTACCCTTGGTTCCAGTCACCGTCACCATGAGCACAGTGAGGAGGCTCTCCTAACATTATTAATTCCCATTTCTGAAGAGGAACCCTGATTTTAGGGAAGGAGCAATGGCCACTCTAGTTGCTTCATGCTGAAAGGAGTGGGGGGAGTGGTTATCACTCAAAGGACAACAGTCAGAGCTCCTCCACAGGATATGTGGATTAAATATGATTAATAATGGTTTGCATTTCCCTAAGGCTGTTTATTTTCCATCTCTTTTCTTCATAATGCTTTGTCTTTCTTTTTTCCCATTAACTTATTTATATTTAATCATTTTACAGCTTGATTGAAGACCCCCTCCCTTCTCTCCTCTCACAGTCACCCTTATATCCCTCTCCCCCCATCCCCCTTCCCCTTCTCCTCAGAGAAGGGGAGGTCCCCTTTGGTTACCAACCCACCTTGACACATCAAGCCACAGCTGGACTAAGCACTTCTCCCACTGGGACAGACAAGGCAGCCCAGCTATGGGAAAGGGTTCCAAAGGCAGGCAACAGACACAGCCCTGGCTCCAATTGCTTGGGGATTTACATGAAGAACAAGCTGCATATGTGCTACATATGTGGGAGGACCTGGGTCCAGTCCATGCATGCTCTTTGGTTGGTAGTTCAGATTCTGTGGGCTCCTCATAGGCCCTGGTTAGTTGGCTCTGTAGGTCTTCTTGTGGTGTCCTTGACCCCTCCAGCTCTCTCAATCCTTCCCCTCACTCTTCCACAGGACTCCCCAAGTTCCATCTAATGTTTGGCTGTGGGTCTCTGCTTCTGTTTCCATCAGCTGCTGGGTGGAGCCTCTCAGAAGACAGTTATGCTAGGTTCCTGTCTGTAAGCATAGCAGAGTATCATTAATAGTGTCAGAGCTGTCTCTCTCTCCAATGGGATGGGTCTCAAGTTAGGCCAGTCATTGGTTGGCCATTCCCTCAATCTCTGCTCTCTTTATCACTACACTTCTTGTAAGCAGGATACATTTTGGGTCCAAGGTTTTATGGGTGGGTTGGTGTCCCCTTCCCTCCACTGGAAATCCTGCCTGGCTACAGGAGATGGTAACTTCAGGCTACATATCCTCCATGGCTAGGAGTCTCATCTAAGTTCACCCCCATAGACTCCTGGGAGCCTCGTCTGTCCCAGAGATGCCCCCCATTTCTGTTCTCTCACCTCTCCCTCACACCTGATCCTACACCTGTTCCCCATCCCACTCAGTTCCCTCCCTCCATCTACTTCAGATGTCTATTTTATATCCCCTTCTGAGTGAGATTCAAGCATCCTCCCTTGGGCCCTCCTTGTTACTTAGCTTCTTTGGGTCTGTGGATTGTAGTATGGTTATCTTGTACTTTATGGCTAATATAAGTGAATACATACCATGTGTGTCTTTCTCTCTTTAATATTAGCATGTGAATGGTGTGTATGTATCTCATATATGTGGAGATCAGAAGATAACTTTATGGGTCAGTGCTTGCCTTCCATCTCTTGTTTGAGACAGAGTTTCTTATAAGCCACTACATACAGCATACTTGCTGGTCATAGCTGCACGGCATTCTCCTGTGACTGCCTTCCATCTCACCATGAGAACTGGGGTTATAGCTGTGCACTACTTCACATGGGCAATGGAAATGCGAACTCAGGTCCCAACACTTGCACAGCACTGAGCACTGAGCCCTGTCCCCAGCCCCAGCTTGCTTAGTTTCTATTTTATCATTCCTTATTGCTCTTTCCAAGTATAGTTTTCACTTTTTAAAGGGTGGTTTGTTTCTGATGAGTCACCATCATTGTGTATCCCTTAATTCTTTAAGCATAACTTCCTTTGACCCCCTGGGTGTGTTTTGTTTATCATGTTGCTGTAAAACCTTGTTTACTAAATCCAGGATCTGGGCCCTCTTACAGTTGCCATTTAAACTTCCTTTAAACTAAAACAAGTGTATGTGTGTCCTACTTTTCATGTCTTATAGCTTTCTGTTGTTAATACTTGCATTTTAGGTAATTACTGTTGGATGTGGGTACTGAAAACCCCTCTGGAACATGTTGTTAACTGTCGATTTTCTTGTTTACACATCCAGTTAGGTAACTGCACTAATTCAATGAAGTCTGATCCTCAAGAGTTTTGTACTTTTTGATGTTCTTGTTCATTTTTCCTTAAGTTTTAAATTTTGGGTCTTTCTTTCTGAGATCATTCCTTGTCAGCATAGATGAGTAGCCAGCCACAGGGCAGAGAGATTGCATCTAAGCCCCCGAAACAGTATGTTTCTTCACTGAACTTTTGGATCTGCCTGTCACTTGGAGATGTGGCATGCTTACAACTCTAGCTCGGCCAGCTCTGAGAGCCCTGCACTTCAGAGCTGGAAATGTTCAGTCTTCTTGAACACCATTTGACTGTAGTTTTAAACCATTCATCTCTATTCCTTGGTTTGACATATACTAACTGAGCACATTTATGAGGTACAGTTTGATGGTTTGACACATGCAATGCTGTCTTAGTCTTAGATGGTCTGCCTCTGTGGATTGCATGTTCTGGTGGCTTCTGCTGATCACTCTCTGACTGCTCTGGTGTTTGGATCCCAGCCGCTCTCATGAATTTCTCCACTTGGACCTGTAGGTAGGTGTTACTAGCCTTCAAGTAAGGTAACTAGCCGTTACTTACCTTCCCCTCCTCTGGGGAAACCACCCTGCTACATAGCGAGTGCTATACAAGGGAGTAAGAAAGATTCACGCTTCGTTGTTGTCTTTCTTGAATCCTTCCTACAGAGCCAGAACTAAGGACTTAGGGGAGGTGGGGAACCTGTTGCAGTGCAGATGTTCCCCAGCCAGCAATGATGGGGTTGACCAGCACTCACTCAATGTTCTTCTAGCTCACAAGGATGGGTGACATAGGTGCTGCCATGCAGATATCTGGCCTCCAAAACTTTACATAGAGCCATGAAGATGAAAGATGATGCTCTTCACCAAGGGCCCCATTCACATGCCCTACAGAGCAGTTGCTAGGAGTGAAGGGCTGGGAGGACTACCTGCTTCCCACTACCACTCAGCACAGGCTCTGGCAGTGTGGAGAGAGATCTGCCAGAGTCAGTCTACTGCTCTGTAATCCAGAAGAGATCTTTCGCCCAGGTGCGGGGTGGGAGCCGTGCTTGGCTGTCTCACCCCTGGGACAGCTCTTGGCCAGGAAGCTGGTGGGAGCCATAACTTGAAGGCCATGCCCTCTTGTTGCTCTCTCCAAGTCTTAAAGAACTGTTGAACATGCGGTTCTCAGTTTCTGATAAATACTTTGATCAGCTTCCAGAGGTTGCATGACTGCCTTTGTAAATTCCAACCAGCTTAACAGATGCCTTTTTAGGAAGAAGTTTCCTCTAGTTCCTCAAATGGCATTACAGATGTCTCACTCTTCTTAAAAGGCTCCTCTTTCTGAGTGAAATGCCTGCTTGTTTCTTTCACAAATGCTTCCACGGGTTTGTCTTCTTATTGACTTTTATGTGTGTACATATATGTATATTTTTTTCAAACAGCCCCTTGTTGGAGATACATACTGCAAAACACTCTCCCACTCTCCCATTTAATGTGTGTTTTGATAAGCAGAAGTTTGAAATGTGTTTATGGGGAGCAGGAAAGGTTCTGCTTGCCTGTCTGTGTGTGTGTCTCTGGTGGCTGGAGGTTGACATGCAGTATCTTCCTTCATTCGCCTCCACATTACTTGTTTGAGGCAGGGTCCTCACTTAATCTGGAGATTGCTATGCAGGCTGGTCAGTGAGCCCCAGAACCGCCTGGTTCTGTGCAGCTCTGGAGGTACGGCGCACACTGCTACTTCGGCCTTTTACCTGGGTCTTGGCGATTTGAATGCAGTAGCAAGCACTTTACCAGCTGAGCCATCTTCCTGGTCCTAAGTTCTAAAATCTTTTAAAAATCTTTTTTTTTAAATGTGTAGACTTTTATTGTATCTATCACATGCAAAGACAGGACTGGGAAAGCTGAAAAAGATACTGCATTATAAACTTGATGCTCAATGATGCATTTCAAATAGAGGTCTTGCAAAACATAAAATAACATTTTGAACCTTTTGAAAATTCTGAATTAGAACTACTGTGAGGTATATAATAAGCATTGTGTCTGATGAATGGGCACACTGAATCTTGTAATACTAAGACTTACATTTTTAATGGACTAGACTGTCCTGATGTTTTTATAATTTATTTTTTATTTCAAGTTACATCTCAATCACAATCCCTTCCCTATTCCCCCTTCGTGTCCCACCCTCCCACCCTTTTCTCCCTCAACCCCCCCATCCTCTACCTTTTTTTCTTTAGTCTAAGGTAGATCTTTTTCCTCCCAACAGCTCCCCCCTTCAGTCCAACAAATGGTTCTCTCTCCTATAACAATAAATACAATACAAAACAACAGAAACAAGTAGGTCACAATTATGAGAGTTATATGGCTTAGCATACATTCCCAATGTCCAGTCCATATGTATTTGGCACCTGACTTTAACATTCTACTATCTAACCATCTCCATGAGTTTAAAGTTCTATATCTAACTCAACTTTCATCCTAACTTGCATCACAATTTTAAAAACATCTTCTTAGATCCAGAACACCCTCTTGATTCCTAAACAACTCAAAATTTAACTATGAGACTCTAGCTATCTATTCTTCAATCACCTCAGAGACCTGAGAGGGATAAATATATCTGATTGTATAGGAAGTGCAGGGCCTGCAGCTTCCAAAACTAAGAAATGACATACCAGGGGCTGCCTGGACAGTTCCCATTCTCTCTCCATACATTACAGCATCAATCTTCAGCTGTTTGGCCTTGTTTCTCTGACAGACATTGATTGTAGAGCAGGAATTATGAATGACTTACCTACCCGTCTTGGCAGAGCTAGGCTGTCGACTTACCTGCTTCAAAGTTTTGTCCTTTTTTGGACAGCATTCTATCTACAGTTGAAGCAAGGGGTTTTTCTTGCCAAGAGATAGGTTTGCCACTAATTCAACCATCTCACACTGGAGATTCTTCGATGCTCATCTTCTACTTGGAGTAGAATGGGGATGCTGTCAGGAGCTGACATGTCTCGATATCAAAAAAGTCTTAATTTAAGAAAACATCTTTGAGTGCCATATTCTGCAGATCTCTTGGGGTTTTTGGAGACGCCCTATTCTCTTATATTTAGATAAGCAAATGTTGCTTGCCTCTTAACAACTTGATTTCTGAGTAGCTTAGAAAATAACTGTGATAAACTGTCATAGTAACTAACAAAATGACACGCTTGCATGACTATGAGTTTGCATTTCTTAATTATCCTAAACAATTTATGGCGGTTGGTATCAAGAGGCCAAAACTTCACATTTCACTTTTAAGCATTACTAGGTACACTACCTTTAAGAAGTGTTACCCTTAATTTCGTATCAATATACAAAGATCAATACCAATGTGGCCAAATATACTCTTAATTTTGTATCAGTATACAAAAATCATTACCCATGTAGCCCAATACAATCTTAATTTTGCATCAATATACATGGGTCAATACCATTGTGGCCAAATATATTCTTAATTTTGTATTAATATACAAAGATCAATACCGATGTAGTCCAATACAATCTTAATTTTGCATTAATATACAATGATCAGTACCAATTTAGCCAAATATAATATTAATTTTGTATCAATATACAAAGGCATAAGAACATATTCAATAATCTGTCCTTTTTTCTTGATCTTTCCTATACTATGTCTATGTCTCATTTTTCTCATCTATTCACTCCTACATAGGAGAGAAAGAAGGATATAGAAAAGAAAAAGAGAGAAGTCCCTGGGTCTAACCTCCAAAACCCATTTAACAAGACCATTTAACAGCTTGTAGTCTCTTCCCCTAAATAACAAAATTTTCTGTTATCCATCAAATAACCAAAGGGGCGGAACACTCCCACCACCACCTTCTGGGCATGGGACATTGCTCTCTTAAAATGACTTCCTATGCTCTGGTTTCTCTTCAGATCGTATAAATCTTTCGCCTTTTAAAATGACTTCCTGCTGATTTCGGACGTAGTAAACTTGTTTGGGGCCCAAATAAGAATGGAAAAATGGTTAAAAATGTTAATAGAATCATTTGATGTTCAGTCCTTTTGTGCTCAACTATTTAGATGTTCTAAGAAGTTTGTAGACAGAAGCTGATCTTCAGGGCTTTACTGAAGTTCTGGCTGAAGCAGTCTGTGGAGCTGAACGATCTTAGCAATTTTGAGTTGTGGTGGTTGTAGACTTTTGAGGAAACAGCTATTGAGGAAGTCTGCAAGGCTGGGTGGTCTGGGCCACTCATCTTCTTTGGTGTCTGATCTGTTTTCTGCTGAGGTTTCCGTTGTCCAGTTGTCCCTGGATTCCTTGAATGGATGATTTAACTCCTCTGAAAAGATAAGAACAGAGCCCTGCCCTAATACTAACTCTGGGATAATTACCTCTTTTTTTTGGGGGGGGGGGTCAGGTAATATTTTGCCTGGAGCAAATTTGGATTTTTGACAATATATAAAGTATTATCTTTCAATCTGGGTTAAAGAAGAAATTATTTTGTTATTTTGGAGCTAAACAAACCTTTAGTGTATATATTTTGAGATCTCAAAGAACAATTTGTTTGTATTGAGCATGCCTTTTGTAAGTAGCTTTTAAACTTAAATCCTTCCAAATCTTATGTGCCTGTCTCTGCATTCTAAGTATTGGAATCAAAGACCTGTGGTTCCCAACTGAAGGGATTAAAGATGTGCTCCACCACCCCTGGGTCGAAGTTTTTCTCTATTTAGAGTTTGTTTTGTATCAGGCTGACCTTGAGCTCTGAGATCTGCCTGTTTCTGTCTCTAGAGTGTTGGGATTAAGGGTGTATTCTTCTCAAATGATGGATTAAGGTTGTGCACCATCACCACCCTGTTCCTTGTAACTCTAGAATTTATAAGACAACTAACTCTATAGTGCTCCTCCCGTCTCTGCTGAAGTTAAAGGCATGGGCTAACACCATGCATTTCATGTATTTTACCTTAGCTCTAAGTTTTTCGACTCTTGGAGGGTTATAAAACCAGGTTAAACAGCTGTAACCTTTAATTTATTTACAGTGTTTTAAACCTGTTACCTGCTTTTTTAATTAATAAATTTATTTATTTGTTGCTTCAGGTTACATCTCCATCATATTGTCCCCTTTCCCCCATTCCCAGCCCTGCCCTCCCATCCTCTACCCCCTAACACTTCTATCTTGCTCCTCTGGAGTGGAGTGTCCCTACATAACAGTCCCTTGCCCCAGTTCAGAAGTCATATGAGGGCCAAGAGCCTCTTCATACACTAGGGGCCTACAAGGCAGTACCACCAGTGAAAAGAGTCTCATTGCTAAGGAGGGAAATCTAAAAAACAGACCAACAAACAAACAAACCCACAAAAACAATCAACAACAACAAAAAAAGAAAGAAAAAAGAAAAAAAAGTCTATGTCCATGTTCCCTTTGGTGTGTTGGTTGTAGTACAGATATCCTGTACTATATAGCTAAAATCCTACTATAAGTGAATAGATGCCATGTGCATCCTTCTGAGTCTGGGTTAGCTCACTCAGGATGAGCTTCTCTAGTTCCATCCATTTGGCTGCAAATTGCATAATTTCATTGTTTCTGATATCTGAGTAATATTCCATTGTATAGATGTACCACAGTTTTATAATCCATTCTTCAATGGAGGAACATCTGGGTTGTTTCCAGTTTCTAGTTATTACAAATAAGGCTGCTATGAACATAGATGAGGAGACTTCCTTATGATTCCGTGAGGAGTCATTTGGATGTATACCCAGAAGTGGTATGGCTGGGTCCTAAGGCAAAGCTATTCCAAGATTTCTAAGATATCGCCATACTGATCTCCATAGTGGTTGCACACGCCTGCACTCCCACCAGCAATGGAAGAGGGTTCCCCTTTCTCCACACCCTCGACAGCATGTGCTGTCATTTGCAATTTTGATATTAGCCACTCTGACAGGTGTGAGATGGAATCTCAGAGTTGTCTTGAGTTGCATTTCTCTGATGATTAAGGATGTTGAGCATTTCTTCAGGTGTCTCTCGGCCAGTAGGGATTCCTCCTTTGTGAATTCTGTATTTAGCTCTGGTCCCCATTTTTTGATTGGATTATTTGGTTTCTTGGCATTTAATTTCT
Source organism: Lophiomys imhausi (assembly GCA_907164525.1). Classification (NCBI taxonomy): domain Eukaryota; kingdom Metazoa; phylum Chordata; class Mammalia; order Rodentia; family Muridae; genus Lophiomys; species Lophiomys imhausi. Next base: position 1,008 of record CAJQZJ010022714.1, on the reverse strand, counting down.
TGAGTTCTTTGTAGATTTTGGATATTAGCCCTCTATCAGATGTGGGGTTGGTAAAGATTTTCTCCAAGGCTGTAGGCTGCTGTTTTGTTCGAATGACAGTGTCTTTTGCCTTACAGAAGCTTTTCAGTTTCATGAGGTCCCATTTATTGATTGTTGATCTCAGGTCCTGAGCTGTTGGTGTTCTATTTAGGAAGTTATCACCTGTACCATTGAGTTCGAGGGTTTTTCCCACTTTTTCTTCTAGTAGATTTAGTGTGACCGGCCTTATGTTAAGGTCTTTGATCTACTTGGGTTTAAGTTTTGTACAAGGTGATAAGTATGGTTCTAATTTCATTCTTTTGCAAGTGGACATCCAGTTGGACCAGCCCCATTTGTTTAAGATGCTGTCCTTCTTCCATTGTGCAGTTTTGGCTTCTTTGTCAAAAATTAGGTGGCCATAGGTGTGTGGGTCCATTTCTTGGTCTTCAATTCGATTCCATTGATCTACTGGTCTGTTTCTATACCAATACCATGCTGTTTTTACTATTATTGCTCTGCAGTACATCTTGAAATCTGGGATGGTGATACCTCCAGATGTTTTTTTATTGTACAGGATTGATTTAGCTATTCTGGGTTTTTTGTTGTTCCATATGAAATTGAGAATAGATCTTTCCAGGTATATAAAAAATTGTGTTGGTATTTTTGAAAGGAATTGCATTGAATATATATATTGCTTTTGGTAGGATGGCCATTTTTTTATGTTGATCCTACCTATCCATAAGCATGGGAGTTCTTTCCATCCTCTAAAGGCCTCTTCCATTTCTTTCTTCAAGGGCTTGAAGTTCTTGTTATACAGGTCCTTTACTTGCTTGGTTAGAGTTACCCCCAGGTATTTTATATTGTTTGTGGCTATTGTGAAGGGGGTTGTTTCCCTTATTTCTTTCTCAGCCCATTTGTTTGTTGTATATAGAAGGGCTTCTGATTTTTTTTTTTATAAATACTTTATTTTTTTTTCTTCAAGTTACATCT
>CAJQZJ010022695.1:0-10605 GCA_907164525.1 Lophiomys imhausi | reverse complement strand
GACATACCAGTGGCTGCCTGGACAGTTCCCATTTTCTCTCCATACATCAATCTTCAGTCATTTGTCCCTGTTTCTCCAACAGACATTGATTGTAAAGCAGGAATTATGAAGGACCTTGCCTACCCTGTCTTGGCAGAGCTAGGCTGTCGACTTACCTGCTTCTTAGTTTTATCCTTTTTGGACAGCATTCTGTCTACAGTTGAAGCAAGGGTTTTTTTCTTGCCAAGAAACAGGCTTGCCACTAATTCAACCATCTCACACTGGAGATTCTTTGATGTTCATCTTCTACTTGGAGTAGTGTAAGGGGTGCTGTCAGGAGCTGACATGTCTTGATATAAAAAAAATCATAAGAAAACATCTTTGAACACCATACTCTGCAGATCTCTTGAGGTTTTTGAAGATGCCCTCTGTATCTCTTATATTAAGATAAGCAAATGTTGCTTGTCTCTTAGCAACTTGATTTCTGATTAGCTTAGAAAATTACTGTGATAGACTGTCATAGTACCTAAAAACATCACAAGCTTGAATGACTATTAGTTTGCATTTCTAAATTATCCTAAACAGTTTATGACGGTTGCTATCAAAAGGCCAAAACTTCACATTTCATTTTTAAGCATTACTAGGTACAATACCTTTAAAGAGCATTACCCTTAATTTTGTATCAATATACAAAGATTAATACCAATGTGGCCAAATATAATCTTAATTTTGCATCAATATACAAAGATCAACACCTATGTAGCCCAATATAATCTTAATTTTGCATCAATATACAAGGGTCAATACCATTGTGGCCAAATACAATCTTAATTTTGTATCAATATACAAAGATCAATACCGATGTAGCCAAATATAATATTAATTTTGTATCAATATACAAAGGTATAAGGGCATTTTCAATAATGTGTCCTTTTTTTTCTTGATTCTTCCTACATTGTGTCTATGTCCCATTTTTTCCTCAAGTTTGTTCACTCCTACATAGAGAAAGGATACAGAAAAGAAAAAGAGAGAAGTACCTGGGTCTAACCTGCAAAACCTATTTAACAAGACCTTTTAATATCTTGTAATGTCTTCCCCTAAATAACAAGATTTTCTGTTATCCATCAAATGACCAAAGGGGAGTTGGAAACCTTCCCCACCTTCTGGGCATGAGAGATAGCTCTCTTAAAATGACTTCCTGATGATTTGGGACATAGTAACCCTGTTTGAGGCCCAACTAAGAATGGAAAATGGTTAAAAATATTAATGGAATCATTTGATGTTCAGTCCTTTTGTGCTCAGCTATTTAAATGTCCTAAGAAGTTCGTAGACAGAAGCTGAACTTCAGGGCTTTACTGAAGTTCTGCCTGGAGCAGTCTGTGGAGCTGTATAATCTTAGTGATTTTGAGTTGTTGTGGTTGTAGACTTTTGAGGAAACAGCTATTGAGAAAGTCTTCAAGGCTGGATCATCTGGGCCCTCGTCTTCTTTGGTGTCTGATCTGTTTTCTTCTGTGGTTTCAGTTGTTCAGTTGTCCCTGGATTCCTTGTATGGATGCTTTAAATCTCCTGGAAAGATAAGAACAGAGCTATGCCCTAATCCTAACTCTGGGACACTACCTTTTTTGGGGGAGGGGGGTCAGGTAATATTTTTCCTGAAGCAAATTTGGGTTTTTGACAATATATAAAGTATTATCTTTCAATTTGGATTAAAGAAGAAGTTATTTTGATATTTTGGAGCTAAAAATATCAGTTTTCTTATTTAATTATAAAAAAGGAAAAGAAAAAGAAAAAAGTAGCTTTCATGTTTCCAGAGTTCTTTTCTTTTATGAAATCTCAATAGTTAACCTTAAACCCCTTTTCTGCTACAGTTAGTGAAAGTTCATCTTGTGACCTGATAGGGAATCCCTTACTGAGCTAAGGTCGTCCTTCTTTTCATCTGTGCAAAGCTTAAGCTTTTGTATACCTGACAGCTATAAACTTATCTAACTTACTAAACAATATGACTTAGAAAGAGTTATTCATCTCTGAGTCCAAGATTATGTGTCTTTCAGTTGGAGTGTTCAGAATTTTCATTAAATGAGAATTATAGTCTACCTATTAATATTCAAATGTTAGCTGTATTAGTAGGTAGTACTAATTTTTTCACCACCTCAAATCCAAGAGTGCATGTAAAGTAATAATAAAAGCAGCTCAGGGTTAGCTTTTTACTCAATACTTATTACAAGCAGCATTACAAATCCAGTATGCCTTTCCACATTTTTCCCCTGACAGATCACTGGAATGTAACACACATTCTCTTGATGGATATTTTGTGATGCCTTGTCCCTCTTTCCTACTCAAAACTTCTCTCTCTCTTACATACACACACACACACACACACACACACACACACACACACACACAGACACACAAAACACCTATTCTTTATTTGCTTGTTTTTCAGATGTATTCAAATCATTTCAGCTGTAGGTAATAAAATCAAGACAAGAACATCTCAAAATCATGTTCTCTATGAATAAGGTGGGTATGAGGGTTCAAGTCCCACATATTGACTTTGTACTTATGTCCAATTGTTTCCATTGTATTGTTATCTATTTGATGAAGAACTTTACTCCTCTCATTTTCTACAAATACATAAAAAAGAAAATAGTGCCTAGGATATGATATTCCATCATAGTCTTCTTTAGAAAAATGGGTCAATAAATGGAATAATAAGAATGAGACCTTGAAAAAGAAAATTAAGGTCATTTGTATACACAGACTTTAGAAATGTCAGAGGAAGTAAAATTCTTTGCAGTGATGAAATCCAAAGTTTCTCAAGTGAAATATGATATTTTTTAAATTAAGCATGCAGTTTTTTTCAACTTAATTGCATATATTTATAGCTCTTGAAAAGTTTATAAATTGATAAAAGTGATTATTTTAATGCCTCATTAATTTGAAAATACTCAACAAAACTATAATTTTAAGTGGGTTTTTTTGCTACTATATTGGCTACCTGTGTAGAAATTTTATAAAACCATGAATTATTTGAAATATTTCAGGCAATAGTATAAAATATGAGTCTATATTTTTATTAATGAACAGCATTAGTGATTTTTTTCTTTTGAGAAATATCAAATGAATAAAGGCAATTTTTTAATTTTAAAAATTTTTTGTTTTGACGACTGGTCCACAACTCACTAACAAGATCATCTTAGCCTCAAATATATGTCTGTTCTCCTGCCTCAGCCTCCAGAGTGATGGGATTGCAGGCATGTGCTACCTTGCCTCATTAACCTTCCAAATATCTCCTCAACACATAGTATATATAGATAGGTAGTAGATAGATGATAGATAGATAGAGAATTAGAGAGACAGATAGATATATAGATAGGGATAGAGATAGAGAAATAGAGATAGATGATAGAAATATGATATTTAGGTAGAAGGATAAGGTGATATATAATGAGCATATTATTCAGTTAGTTCTCATTTAAGTCTGACTGTAATAGTATCCAAGAAACCCCTCTATGAAAAGGTAACCATTTTTCCAACTTTTAAGATAATTCTGATATCTCATTTCACTCCTGTCAAAATGGCTAAGATCAAAACTCATGTGACAGCACTTGCTGGAGAGGATGTGGAGAAAAAGGAACAATCCTCCATCGCTGGTGGGAGTGCAAACTTGTACAATGACTTTGGAAATCAATTTGCTGATATCTCAGAAAATTGAGAATAGTTCTATCTCAAGACACAGCCATAACACTCCTAGGCATATATCCAAAAGATTCTTCACCAAACACAAAGACATTGGCTAAATTGTGTTCATAGCAGCTTTATTCATAATAGCTAGAAACTGGAAAACAAAACAAAATAAAACAAATTTCCTTCAACCAAAGAATGGATAAAAAACAAAAACAAAAACAGCAACAAAAACAAAAACCTGTGATATCTTTAATGGAATACTACTCAGCTGTCAGAAACAAGAAAATCATGTAATTTGCAGCAAAATGAATGAAACCAGAAAAGCTCATCCTGAGTTAGCTAACCCAGACCCAGAAAGATACATATGGCATGGATTCACTTTTAACTCTATATTAGCCATATAGTACAGGATAACAACCCACAGTCCCAAAAGAACAGGAACCTAGCATAACTATCCTATGAGAAACTCCACCCAGAAGCAAATCAAAACAGATTCGGAGACACATAGCCAAACATTAGGTTGAGATCTGGGTTTTATGTATAAGAGAGAGATGAGGAATAGAGAGATCTGAAGGGTGGACAAGAAAACCCCTTGAAGATCAACAGAGCCAACCAATCTAGGTCCCTAGAGGCTTACAGAGACTGAAACACCAATCAAAAAAAAAAAAAAAAGGAAGAAGTAAAAAAAGGCACATATAGACTTGACCTAGGCCTCCCTATACATATATAGATGATAGGCAACTTGGTCTTCTCACTTACAGTTTACAATTCATATTTGTATTTGGCATTTAAATTTTTCTTTTTTAAGTTTATTTATTTATTTGTTTTAGATTCTGATTGTAGTCCACTCCTTCCCCTACTCTGGGTCCTGCTCTCCAGCCCCCTTACCCCTATCTCCATTTCCCTTCTACTCAGAGAAGGGGAGATCTCCGTACCATCCCATCCCAACACATTGAGTTACATCAGGACTGAGAACATCCTCCACCATTGAGGCCATACATCTCAGTCCCATTAGGGGGAAGTTGTCAAAAAGCAGGCATCAGAATCCAGATCAGAGACCTCCACTTGCTTTGGGACCACATGATGACCAAGCTGCTCATAGGTTACATATGTGTAGGGGGCTTAGATCCAGTTCATGCATGTTCTTGGTTGGTGCTTTAGTCTCTGTGAGCCCCCATGGGTCTAGGTTAATTATTTCTGTTGGTCTTCTTGTGGAGTTCTTGTCCCTTTCAGGTCTTTCTATCTTTCTCCCATTCTTCCACAAGACACCCTGCACTATGCCTAATACTTGGCAGTGAGTCTCAGCCTGTTTTTGGATCCTCTGTTGTATTGAGGCTCTCAGAGGACAGTTATGCCATGTTCTGTAAGCATAGGAGAGTATTATTGATTGTGATAGGAGTTGGCTCTCTCCCTTGGGGTAGTTCTCAGGTTGTACCCATCATTGCTTGGATATTCCTTCAATTTCTGGTACATCTTTACCCTTGCACATCTTGTATACAGGGTAAATTTGGGGTTGAAGGTTTTGTGGCTGAGTTGGTAATACCCTCTCTCCCCTAGAAGTCCTATCTAGCTAAAAGGAGGCCTCTTCAGTCTCCATATCCCCACTGCAAGGAGTCTCAACAAGAGTCATTCCCATGTCCTCCCAGAGGCCTAGCCTTTCGCCAGTCTCCAGCTTGTCTCAGATATTCCCACACCCTTGGTCAGCCCTCTTGCCTCCTGCAGTTATATTTTAATCTTTTAAATAGATATAAGTTAGTTGATATTTTCATTTTCATTGACTTTTGAAAAAATAGATCAAGGATTTTTTCATCTGCTTGTTGGCTATTTGAATGGTCCTTTTAAGTACTGTAGGTTCTGACACTTGTTTTCCACTAGGTTATTATGCAGAAGTGCTTCCCATGTGGTAAATGTGAATCCTTTGGTCATGCATGTAATGCAAATACTAAGCTTCCATGATTTCAGCTTTTATTGTAGTGTCCTTTGTTGAATATATGGTTTAGTTTCATGTGTTTCAATGTACATATTTTCCTTTATGAACAATAGTTTTGTCTCCCCTTGAAAATAACAACTACAAGCAGAGAGACTAGGTAGTGGACTTTATCAAAACATACCTTGTTCGAAAATGAACTTTCAACCACCACTGTTCTCCAAATATGGAAAAAAAATGGCAACTCCTAGGTTAGCAGGTGTTTCATAGTTTTTTTCAAAGATATAGACTGCTAAAGAATGTAAGGGAAAAGAAACAAATGGGGAAAAGTCTGAAAAAAAGGTTTTAGAAAGCAAGATATAGAAAAGGAAGTGTTAGGTTTTTGTTATTTTTTCCTTACTAAAACAATGGCCCCTTACTCCCTCAATCCTGTATTGTTCCTAGGATATGATGACATGAGGGCTTGGTAATCATTTAGATAAAGTAAGCCTGGCGTAACTTTTACTAGAGAACTAAATTTGAACCCAGCAAATGTTTCTCGTTGAGTGTATAGTGAGAAAAAAACAAATACCTGAGTATGAATGCCTTCACAAAAGTACATTTGCCTTCCTGGAACAAATATCCATTTACAGGCCTGTCTACTTATATTATGGGTGTTAAGATTTTTTAATTCTATAATTATATATTAAACATTTATGACACATAAATGCAGTTTTCTCTCTCCCCCAACTCCACCATCCTAAAGAATGTTTTATAATATTTTATCATTTTCAAGCAAATTATGGAGGAAGATTAAAAATATCTGAAATACACATTACATCATTTAATTCTCTGCTATCAATTCAACTTCATTAAAGTTGAATGCAGTTCAATTAGAGTATTATGTTTACAACATTGTTTTTCACAAGCCTGGATTCTTAGGACCCTGAGGATGCTCCTCACTAATTAAATATGTTTGCTCTAGTCATGCATTATTGCCCAAATAGTGCAAAACAAAGTCCTCTATGATATACTACCATTATTATCTAGAATAGCTCTCATTTCCTTACAGGGAATAAAGATACTCTCAAGTCTAATGTTGTGCAGATGGGAAAGGAGTGTACAGGTCATGAGAGAATCTTTGCCATTCCTTGCTCATGCAAAAAAGGATTTTAGCAAATGAAATCTTGAGATTTTGATAATTTATTATTGTCTTCTCAGAAATGATGAAGAGGGTTTTTAAATAAATAGCCAATCTTTTGTAAAGTATCTGCCGTCTTACAATCAGTTATCATTTGTTTATACATTTAAAATATATTAATATAGTTCTCAGAAATTGTATATACATGTAGATACAATTGGTTAGCATTTGTTTATACAATTTATTATCAAATACACATGCATATAAAGCTAACAAAAATTTTCAAGGAATTTCTTTTTGGTTTTTTCTTTGTAAAACCTATTTTAGAACTTATTTACTTAATTTTGTGTATGTGAGCTTTTTGGTGCAGGTATGTATGTGTACCATGTGTATGCGTGGTCCTTGTGGAGGTCAGATGAAAACATAAGATCCTCTGAACTGGAGTTGCAGGTGGTTATGAGGTAGTCACCTTGTCAGTTCTGGGAACCTAACCAAGGTCCTCTTCAAGAATTGTAAGGGCTCTAAGCACCGAGCCATCACTCTAATACCCTCCTAAGGATTCTCAAGAAAACACCAAACACAAAATATTTAAAAATATAAAGCTACTAGCTGGTATTTTGTTCATTTGTTTTGTTGATTATACTAATCATTGTTTAATGTTCAGTGAGAAAGGATTTGGCAAATGGAGGTTGAAATTATTTGAATTCCTCTTTGATCACTGGGAACACTATTTCAAGAGTCCTGAAAGAATAGATTTGTCTACATTAGTTACAGAGAGCATGGACCTCCATAGTATGTGAGCCAACACAGTTCTTTTTATAGGACTACAAGCTTGCTGAATTTATGGACAAAACTTCAGAAGAAAGAGAATGAGTTTCCCTTCATTTCCATAATCCACTTCGCCTAGTCATCTGCTGTTAAATCACTAGAGACCCAGTATTATTAGGAATAAACCAGACAGAAGACCACATCTAATCACTTAATTGCACAAGAAAGGTGAAGTGACTTATTTAAGAGTTGTGAGACCTAAAATTATGTTTAATCACTATGCCTAAGAGATCCATAAAATAACAACAAAAAGTGCCTCTAACCAGTAAGTCCCTTACTCAAGGATAGATACTTCATAAATGTTACAAGGTATTGTTTATGGAAGATATAAGTCACATGTTTTTGCTCTCCTAAATAAGTTTGTTTGACCAGAATACACTGTATGTGCTTGATCACATGTAGGCAGGAAGTACATCATGATACATGCTTGCCCCTGATTGGACTTGGTGGAAAATACATACGTAGTCTTATGGGTTTGAGTTTATGAGCCTCTGCAAAATGTGACTTGAGCCATTTTCTGGGATCCCCAGGATGGCCTGGCCAGAGTCCATCATCCTGGGTAGTATTTAATTTAAACATGTTTCAAATTTGGCGCCAAAGATGTGAAAGTGGTCTTATTCTAAATTTGGGATTAACAGAGCCTAATTGAAGAAGGACACTAGAAAAAATTTCGGTGTCTTTTTCTCTAATCAAGGACAGTAATCGATTTCTTACAATAAAGTACATTAAAAAGGAGAATGAAGATGCAATGTGAACCTTTCCAGTTCATTCTGTTTAAGTTTAAACTCTTTTAAACAGTTCTCAAACTTTGCATCACTGTGACAGCTGACAGAAAAACTAACGTGAGGAAAGGTTTATTTTGACCCATGGCATAAGAAGTTTCAGAATATCATGGTGGGCAGGCAGGGAAGTGTAGCTCCCTTTGGGAGGGCAGGAGTCAAGAGGATACAGAACTTGGTGCACCAAGAAACAAGGAAAGGGAACTTTGGGCTCTGTTGAGCTGTAACAGTCAGTCTTTTCCTAATGGCCAACTTCAGACGAGGCCCCACCTCCTCCTACACCACAACCTACTAGAAACATCACCAAGTGCTGGAGACCAGCTCTTGACCTTTCAGACTCACAGCATATTGCCCTTTCTGATACATTAGATAAGATTATTTACTTCATGAAGGAATCTGAGACTTAGTTCTTTTCTATTTGCATTTCAAAACATTTTAGATAGATGGAAGGTTCTCATATTTGAAAAGATAAGAGGTATTTTTTATTTTAGAAGTCTCAATGTGTAATTCATATTTGATATCTTTCCTTAATAAAGAGATTTGTAACTATAGCTTTAAATAATTTGAAAGGTGACTATTTTCCACACCTGTTTTCCCTAATCATTCCAAAATCGTTTTTAGTGGAGATATAATTGCTAAATGACTGAATTTAAGATTATGTTCATTCATATTCTTCCACTAAACAAAACAAAATGAGAAATTTGAATTTTTCTGACAATAATTTCTGTTTAAAGTTAGTGTGTATTTATTCAAATTTTAAGAGATATTAGACCAGATAGAGTTTTATTCTTTGTCTTTTAAAATATCAACTTGATTCTATAAATAAAAATATGTCACAATATTTAACTAACAACACAAATTACTTATGTATCAATGTACCTATTAATTAGATAGCTTTAACATATTAAATTGTGATTGTATGGAATGATTAAAAGGTATGAGAATCAAATTAGAGTTTTGGCTCTGATATGTTTGTTCAATGTCAGCAAATGCAGTCCAAATATTTTCAAAGTAAATACTTTTCAATTAGTCTCAGTTTTCAAAACACCTATACTCCTCAAAAATAGGCTAATTAAAAACATCATTCATGTTATTCTAGGCTCAGTTTTACTTCAGTTTGTTTTTCTAACTCCTTGTTGCATAAGGAGCTTAATTTGATGACTGCGTAGTTTAGTGGCTTTACTTTGTTGGCAACTTGTACCAACATGCTTTTGAAATCTGACTTCACATATGTATGTGTGTGAGTGAGTGTGTGTGTGTGTGTGTGTGTGTGTGTGTGTGTGTGTGTGTGTGTAATATATGCCCTACCTATATTTTCTTTTTTTTCACATATTTCTCTGCATTGCTGTTTTTTTTTTTTTTTTTTTTTTTTTTTACTTTATAACATTTAGACATAAACATTTATTAGGACATGGGAAAGACTATATTCCTGAAGAAGGGTTTTCCTCCTTTGTTAATGTATATTCATTACTGTCTAGTGGGAGGAAGTGGCTAATAAACAGACACTGACGTGGCCCCCACTGGCCCTCCTCCTGCTGTATCCTCCCTTCCCTCCTACTTTTCCATGAAGCAGGCTTTCTCAAAATAAAACTGTTCAACATTACTACAACCTTTCAGTCTTTTTTTTTCTAATAATACATATAATATGAATACTCGTTAGTCAGCAAAAAGTTTTAGGATGGCTAAAAGCAGATATTTTGAGGCTATGTCAACATCTTCTAAAACAAAGGCAGAATTCAGTGCCACCTGCAAGTACATGGTGAAAAAGTGTCAGAAGCTACGTTTGCCCCATCTCCATCTCAGGTACATAACTCTGGCATTTTCACAAACAAATAATTTCTAATATTTTAGAAGAGATGAATATGATATTAAATGAAATATTCCATTAACACTGCTTTTCAATTTTGTGAGTATTTTTGGTAGTTTAGTCTGTGGCAGCTGAAAATTAGTGAATTGATTAATGAAGTGCCTGAAGCATTGTTCTTCAGCTGCTGAGGAAAATAAAATGCAATAAAGTAACATAAACCAAAGAGAGGAAATTAATGTTTTGTAAATGTAAATGGATGTTCACAATACTATTTTATATAACAAAACTCTACAGATGATAGGATAGTTTTAGGATTGGTATATTATTTTTTTTATTTTATTTTTTTTGATAATTTATTTTTTATTTCTTCAAGTTACATCTCAATCACAATCCCCTCCCTACTCCCCCCTCCACCCTCCTCCCCCTCAGCCCCACCATCCTCTTCCCTTCTTTTTTTTTTTTTTTTTTTTTTAGTTTA
>CAJQZJ010022688.1:0-10687 GCA_907164525.1 Lophiomys imhausi | reverse complement strand
CCACATGTCTTTGATCCCAAAACTTAGAATGCAGAGACAGGCACATAAGATTTAGAAAGATTTAAGTTTAAAAGCTACTTACAAAAGGCAGGCTGCAATTCAAACAAATTGTCCTTTGAGATCTCAAAATATATACACTAAAGGTTTGTTTAGCTCCAAAATATCAAAATAATTTCTTCTTTAATCTGGATTGAAAGGTTATATTTTATATATTGTCAAAAAACCAAACTTGCTCCAGGAAAAATATTACCTGACCCCCCCTCCCCCCCCAAAAAAAAGGTAATTGTCCCAGAGTTAGGATTAGGGCAGGCCTCTGTTCTTATCTTTCCAGGAGATTTAAAGCATCCATTCAGGGAATCCAGAGACAATTAGACAACGGAAACCTCAGCAGAAAACAGATCAGACACCAAAGCATAGGAGTGGCCCAGATGATCCAGCCATGCAGACTTCCTCAATAGCAGTTTCCTCAAATGTCTACAACCACAACAACTCAAAATCGCTAAGATCATTCAGCTCCACAGACTACTCCAGCCAGATCTTCAGTAAAGCTCTGAAGATCAGCTTCTGTTTATGAACTTCTTAGGATATCTACATAGCTGAGCACAAAAGGACTGATCATCAAATGATTCTATTAACATTTTTAACCATTTTTCCATTCTTATTTGGGTCCCAAACAGGTTTACTATGTCCCAAATCAGCAGGAAGTCATTTTAAGAGAACAACGTCCCATCCCCAGAAGGTGGGGAGCGTGTTCTCCCCCCCTTTGGTTATTTTATAGATAATAGAAAATTTTGTTATTTAGGGGAAAAGACTATAAGCTGTTAAATGGTCTTGTTAAATGGGTTTTGGAGGTTAGACCCAGGGACTTCTCTCTTTTTCTTTTCTGTATCCTTCTTTCTCGCCTATGTAGGAGTGAACAGAATTCAGAAAAATGGGACATAGACATAGTATAGGAAAGATCAAGAAAAAAGGAGAGATTACTGAATATGGCCTTATACCTTTGTATACTGATACAAAATTAATATTATATTTGGCTAAATTGGTCATTGTATATTAATGCAAAATTAAGATGTTATAGGGCTACATCGGTATTGATCTTTGTACATTGATACAAAATTAAGATTATATTTGGTCACAATGGTATTGACCCTTGTATACTGATGTAAAATTAAGATTGTATTGGGCTACATCGGTATTGATCTTTGTATATTGATACAAAATTAAGATTATATTTGGCCACATTGGTATTGATCTTTGTATATTGATACAAAATTAAGGGTAACGCTTCTTAAAGGTATTGTTCCTAGTAATGCTTAAAAATGAAATGTCAAGTTTTGGCCTCTTGCTACCAACCGTCATAAACTGTTTAGGATAATTAAGAAATGGAAACTAATAGTCATGAAAACGGGTCATTTTGTTAGTTACTATGACAGTCTATCACAGTTATTTTCTAAGCTATTTAGAAATCAAGTTGCTAAGAGACAAGCAACATTTGCTTATCTAAATATGAGAGATAGATAGGGCATCTTCAAAAACCTCAAGAGATCTGCAGAATATGGCATTCAAAGATGTTTTCTTAACTTAAGATTTTTTGATATCGAGACATGCCAGCTCCTGACAGCACCCCTTATTCTACTCCAAGTAGAAGATGAGCATCAAAGAATCTCCAGTGGGATAAGATTGAATTGGTGGTAAGCCTTTCTCTTGGCAAGAAAAACCCCTTGCTTCAACTGTAGACAGACTTCTGCCCAAAAAGGACAAAACTTGTAAGCAGGGAAGTCGACAGCTTAGCTCTGTCAAGACAGGGTAGGTAAGTCCTTAATAATTCCTGCTATACAATCAATGTCTGTCAGAAAACGGGGCCAAATGGCTGAAGATTGATGCTGTAATGTATGGAAAGAAAATGGGAACTGTCCAGGCAGCCACTGGTATGTCATTTCTTAGTTTTGGAAGCTGCTGGCTCTGCACTTCCTATATAATCAGATATATTTATCCCTCTCAGGTCTCTGAGGTGGTTGAAGAATAGATAGCTAGAGTCTCATAGTTAAATTTTGAGTTGTTTAGGAATCAAGAGGGTGTTCTGGATCTAAGAAGATATTTTTAAAATTGTGAGGCAAGTTAGTATGAAAGCTGAGTTAGATATAGAACTTTAAACTCATGGAGATGGTTAGATAGTAGAATGTTAAAGTCAGGTGCCAATTACATATGGACTGGACATTGGGAATGTATGCTAAGCCATATGACTCATAATTGTGGCCTATTTATTTCTGTTGTTTTGTATTGTATTTATAATTATAAGAAAAAGAACCATTTTTTGGACTGAAAGGGAGAGCTGTTGGGGGCAAAAAGAAATACCTTAAACTAAAAAAAAAAAAAAAAAGAAGGGAAGAGGATGGCGGGTTGAGGTGGAGGAAGGGTGGGTCTGGAGGGGGGGAGTAGGGAGGGGATTGTGATTGAGATATAACTTGAAGAAATAAAAAATAAATTATTAAAAAAAAAGTCTCTACAGTAGGGAAAAACCTTTCTACCAACTCCATAGGATTTTAATGCTAAATATATGTATAGAATATATATATATATACACACACATGTTTGTGTGTCATGTATGTGTGGACCTGTGTGTAATTTATAAGTCTGTCTAAACAAATTGGGAGTACTGGTTGGAGAAGATGGCCATTTTAGATAACCCGGCAACTTCCATTCATGGGACTGGGGCACAAGCTCAGTCACAAAATCTTCTACCTATAATCTTTCCTGATTGTAAGATGTACTAGGGCAATGGAGGCAAAAATTTGTGGGAGTGGCTAACCAATGACTGGCCTACTTTGAGATCTAAGCCAGGAAACGGAGCCCCTGCCTAATGCTGCCTGAATGATCAGGAACAGGAAGCTATATAGCCCAGAGACCTAGGATAGGAAAAAAAATCAATGAAATTAATTTTAATGATATTTTTCTATACTCATATATTGGTATCTAGCCAAATTATCATCAGAGAGGCTTTCTCCAGCAACTGATGAGATGAAATGTAGAGATTCACAGCCAAGCATTAAGTAGAAACAGAGCCCATTTGGATCTTTCCTTTGAATCCCTCCTCTCGGAGCTCAGACAATCCCATGGAAAGGGGGATGAAAGAATTGTAGGGTGCAGAGGGTTGAAAATGCCAGGAGAACATGGTCCACAGAATCAAGTCAGCAGGGCTCATTGTAGCTGGCAGAGACTGAAGCAGAAATCATGGAGTCTGCATGAGTCTGTGCTAGGTCCTCTGCATATACATTGACTGTTAAACTTGTGCGTGTATGAGTCTCCCATCAGTGGGAGTGGGGCTGTCATTGACTCTTTTATCTCTTCTTGGGACCCTGTTCCTTTACTGAGTTGTCTCACCCAGTCCTGATATGAGAGTTTGTGCCTAGTCTTCTTGTATCCTGTTATGCCATGTTCAGTTGATTGGGAAGCCTGCTATTTTCTGAAGGGAAATGGTGGACGAGTAGATTTGTGGAAGAGGGGAGATGGGGGAAGAGTCTGGGAGAAATAGAGGGAAGGAAAACTGTGGTCATATTGTATTGTATGAGAGAAGAATATATTTTTTTAAAAAGAGAGAAATAATAAATTGGGAGTCAGACATCAAAATTAAAATAGTCATGAAAATCTACAGCATCAACTAACTTTAAAAATATCAGGAAATTTGTAAGACAACTGATAAAAAAATATTTGTCTTTCTTGATAGTAGAATGTAGTGAAAAGAAGAGAAAATAGAGAAAAGAGAATCAGTTTCTAAATGCCAGTGATGAAAAAAAAAGACAGGTAAATGGAATTTTATCTTTGATGGCATAGTGTTAAGCATTCTAAATGTTAATTAACTGGTCTTGCTTGCTTACATTGACTCTGATTGGTTAAAATAAATGTTGAGACCTGAGATTGGGCAAAGATAGAGAAAGGTGGGACTACCTGAGATTAGAAGAGGAAGCCTGTGCTTTAGACAGAGGATTAAGGCATTCCAGCCAGGAGCAGCAGGAAAGAGGACGCACACCATGGGTTAGAAAAAATAACCTCATTCCACATGGCCAGGAGCATCGGCATATCATGGAGAAAGGCAGTCCAAGGGGATGTATGTATATATGGGGTCAAATTTGTATAATAGAATTAAGAGCTAGCTTAGATGGGCTGAGATTGCTCCATTCAGGCCAAGGCTTGTAAAATCCACATGGTGTCTGTGTATTCATTTATAATGGCTGCTTAAAGAAAAATGGGTGCCAAACAATTAAATATAATCTAAATACTGTTAATTAATTTAATTAATTTTTTTCTATTAATAATTGTGGAGTTTGAAAAGGCCAATTGAGCTTGTGGTGACAGTACACACTAGGTGTGAAACAATGGTGACCCAAACAAGCTGTAAGGAACAGTGAGTGGGAAGTATATGTTATAAAGCAACTTAAAGAAACAGTGGGAAAGTAGTCAAGAAAGTAGTGAAATGAGCCTTGATATACTATTGAAGAATTCCTTAAATTACAGCTGTAGAGAGCCATTTCTGATGCTTGATCCTGCATGTGAAAATGAATAAGTAAACAGAAGCCATTGTCTAAAGAAGAAGCTTAAAGAATAATTACCTTAATTATGGATGGCAAAATATTTTATTTTTATAAAGTTATCTATTTATAAAATGTATACAAAACTGACTCTAAGTTGGAAAAGAATGCTGAAGGAAAAGGGGGATCTGAAAAAGAAATGGAACAATAAACTAGTATTGACATAGCCATCAGTTTATTGTTTTGGCAAATTTTTTTATATTTGTGGTTATTACTTTTAAGGCTGGGAAATCAAACAACACCATTTTTTGGTAATTATGATAGTTTAAATGTGAGGCATTGCCCTTGTAGAATCATTTGGTTTTAAGATTTCACAATTATGTTGGTTTGGTTCTATTCTTTAGCATCTACCCAAAGGAATCTGACATCAAATAATAAATATTCACTATTAAAAAGACAAACGTGCTCTTCTGTGTTTGAATTTTTCTGGCCAGTTTTGAAGAATTGTTCATAATGATACTTGTGAAATAAAGGAAATGAGCCATCATAAATAAATAAATCAAAGTGCCATATACAAGCTTTGCATGGAGGGATCAGAAATACAGATGTAAACATGAAGTCTTAGGAAGTCATTGTTGCTTTAGCCAAAATAGTGACAAATGATGTGATGATATAAGCACTTCAACAGACTTCCTAGGTGCTAAAATTCCAGCACATACAGAATTACAGCCTGGGATGCAATTCAAATTAATTCTAAGAGACATTCAGTCATGCAAAATACCTACTGACTGCTAGAGAGCTACTGTGCCTGGCTTTCTTCCATTAAATTAAGATACTGAGTGAAAAGATGATCTGTCATAAGTTTCTTTCATGTCTTTGTTCATAACCTCAGGGTTTTCCTGACAAATTTCCACAACACACCTCTCCACACTGCTTCTAGAAGTCATTTTGAGACCCCAAGTAGAGTCTTAAAACTCCAGATACATCATAGGTGAAGCTTCCCTGTCATTTATAGGAGACTCAATCTCACAGCAGATTTCCTGGTTCTTTGGCTCTTATAACCTTCTCCAATTTCTGTGATGTTCCCTTAGTCTTAGATACAGGTGTTCTGTTGGAGATATATTGACTGGGGCTTGTCATTCCTAGATCACTCATTCTCTCCATTTTGGTCAGTTGTGACTTTCTATAATGGTCTCTATCTGTTTAAAAACAATTAACTGAAGAAATGAGGTAATGGATTTTAAAAGAAAGGGGTATTGTAAACTGGAGGAATTGAGGATAAGAAAGGGAAGGGAGAAAATAATTTCATTATGTTCTAATTTAAAAAATAAAGTAAGTTTTGTTCAAGGTGATAAATATGGGTCTATTTGCATTCTTTCACATGTTGACATCCAGTTATACCACCATCATTTGTTGAAGATGCTGTCCTTTTTTCCATTGTATGGTTTTGGGTTCTTTGTCAAAAATTAAGTGATCATAGGTGTGTGAGTTTATTTCTGGGTCTTCGATTGGATTCCATTGATCCACTGGTCTGTTTATATACTAGTACCATGCTGTTTTTATTACCATTTCTCTGTAGTACAGCTTGAAATCTGGGATGGTGATACCTCCAGATGATTTTTTTATTATACAGGATTGATTTAGATATTCTTGGATTTTTTTGTTTTTCCATGTGAAGTTGAGAATTGTTCTTTAAAGGACTGTAAAGATTTGTGTTGGTATTTTGATAGGAATTGCATTGAATCTGTATATTGCTTTTGGATGGCCATTTTTATTATGTTGATCCTACCTAGCCATGAGCATGGGAGATCTTTTCATCTTCTGGATCAAATATCTAAACATAAAACCAGACACACAAAATGTAATAAAAGAGGAAGTGAGGAAAAACCTTGAACTCGTTGGCACAGGTGATAACTTCCTGAACAGAACACCAATATCTCAGGCTCTAAGACCAACAATCAATAAATGGGACCTCATGAAACTAAAAAACTTCTGTAAGGAAAATGACACTGTCACTAGAACAAAACAGCAGCCTACAGATTGGGAAAAGATCTTTAACAATCTCACAATTGACAGAGGGCTAATATCCAAAATTTATAAAGAACTCAAGAAATTAAACACCAAAAAAACAAATAATCCAATCAAAAAAGGGGGCCCAGAGCTAAACTGAGAATTCACACAAAAGGAATCTCTAATGGCTGAGAGACACGTGAAGAAATGCTCAACATCCTTAATCATGAGAGAAATGCAACTCAAGATGACTCTGAGATTCCATCTCACACCTGTCAGCATGGCTAAGATAAAAAACTCAAATGACAGCACATGCTGGAGAGGTTGTGGAGAAAGGAGAACCCTTCTCCATTGCTGGTGGGAGTGCAAACTTGTACAACCACTATGGAAATCAGTCTGGTGATATCTTAGAAAACTTGGAATAGTTCTACCTCAAGACCCAACCATACCACTTCTGGGTATCTACCCAAATGATTCCTCACCAAATCACAAGGAAGTTTCCTCATCTATGTTCATAGCAGCCATGTTTGTAATAACTAGAAACTGGAAACAACACAGATGTCCCTCAACTGAGGAATGGATAAAAAAAAAAAAAAAAAAAAAAACTGTGGTACATTTACACAATGGAATACTTCTCAGCCATCAGAAACAACAAAATCATGTAATTTGCTGCCAAATGGATGGAACTAGAAAAGCTCATCCTGAGTGAACTAACCCATACCCAGAAAGATGCATATGGCATCTATTCACTTATAACTGGATTTTAGCCATATAGCACAGAATAACTATCCTATAATCAGCAGGCTGAAAGGAACAAGAACATAGACTTTGTTACTTGTTAGTGGGATACTTTCCCCTAGTGGAGCTGTCATGTAGGCCCCCAGTGCAAGAGGAAGCTC
The DNA here is from genome assembly GCA_907164525.1 of Lophiomys imhausi. Lineage (NCBI taxonomy): Eukaryota > Metazoa > Chordata > Mammalia > Rodentia > Muridae > Lophiomys > Lophiomys imhausi. The sequence continues at coordinate 3,252 of CAJQZJ010022688.1, read as the reverse complement.
TTATCCCTCATATGGCTGCTGAGCCGAAGGGGGCTGAAATGTAGGACACTCCACACCTGAGGAGTAGGATAGGTGGGACAATGGGGAGTGGGTGGGAGGGTGAGAGAGTGGGCCCAAGTGTAGTGGATGGAGGGGACTGTAATGGAGATCTAAATGGAAGTAAAATATAAACATAAAAAAAATCTCCAGGTGCAATTTGTAACTCATGGAGAGCAGAAGCCAATGAATGAATTCCATATCAATTACATCTATAATTCCAGAATATGTGTTCATTTCCAAAAACACATAGACTGAAAGAAGCTCACAGTGCTGGGTGGCAACCCTAATCCCAAATACATTCTTTTGTTCCTTCCTTTTTTTCTCCCCATCCCAGAAATCTTACTTAATCTGCGGCCATCTTGGGAAGAAGCAATCCAACAGAAGTGCTTGTCTAAAGACTGCTTGGGTGGAATGGCAAGCTGGGAAAGAGTCTTTGTGGACATCTCTAGAACATAGGTGGCCAGTTTTCTATGCAATACATTCCTGGAGCCCAGTGTCACAGATGGATCTTTGATTTTATAATCATTACTGAATGACCTTGTCTTGTTCACAAGCACCTCCTGAGATGATGATGCTTTAGGAATCTACCTTTTGCATCATTTTTCATGAGTCCAGAATGAAAATTTTCCTCACTCTAGAAACCCCAGAATCTCCTTCTTGCTCAGCTTTTCCTCTTCCATTAGATGCATTATATAATTGATTCTCTACATCTCTAGAGAATTAATTTTTATTTAAGTAGATATTTGTTTATCAGATATTCATGTTTACTTCCTCTACCAGGGAAAGGATGATGAATTATTCCACTTTAATATCCAAGCATCCTCTCTTGATCAAAGAGTGTCTGATTCGCAAAAGGTAGATATAAACATCTATCCACCAAAAGATCAGACCTATAGCAAACCTCCCATCATCGTGCTGCATGTCTCCCATGTACCCACCAATGAATTTTAAGCTTCCCTTGACATATGGCTTTCTTTGTTCTGTAAAACTGTAAAACTTCATGAAACTGTTTTCACATTGGAATACAGAATATGGAGTCAACTAAATCTGTGTTCCTCAGCTGTTGGTCACTCATAACAGCTCCGGAATGAAGTATCTATTATTCTCTCCCCTCAAAAAAATTGAAAGATGTGATGTATGATCACATAATTGCCAATCAGGAAGGTTCATTCATATCCTCTTTAGTAAACCCTTGTATCAGCCACTTCATGTCCTTGTGATTAGGTCTGTTTTCAAGTGCTCCAGGTAGGCTTCTCCAAGTGTGTCCCCAAGTGACACCTGAGATGGTAGTCATCCTGGATGATAGACTGCAGATAGTGACCACATAATTCTTGAATAGATGGCGTGGAGTACCACCTCTGTAATTGAATGCTAATTTGTGTGTGAGTTTGTAAGTGATGTGCTAGTCCACTAACCTAGTTATGGAACTCAGGTGAGTGGAGTGGTTTCTTAAGGCCACTTTAACATTAGAGAGTAAGTATACATGAAATTTAACTGATTAAGGATGTTGATGCAACCTTCCTTTAAGACAATATATTATGGGGACACATGATGCATAAAAATGTTAACTTTAGATTCACAAATGCAGAGGGTTTTTAAAATATATATATATGAAATAGAGAATGGGATAAAAGTCTTCTCTGGAAGATTGGGATGTTAGTCTAAATTGAGATTAGTGGGTTTAAAAAGCACTTAGAAGTATATGTGCAATTTAGCATTAAATTACAAACACAGGCTCGCCATTATTATCTTCAAAATAATTGCTACAACTATGGTCACCATCATCATCATCATTGCCCAGAGGAGGATAAAAGGACAGATGGCATTAACAATTCAGGTTTAAAAAAATGGTGGCCATTTATGCATGCCAGTGATAAGCAGACATTGAGACACAATGATGCCTAGGATTCATTAAACTGTCTAAGTCACTTCCATTTTCAGGTGTGAGCAAAACAGGAAAAATAAATATATATATCATTTTAATTTGTGTCTGTCTGTTCCAAGGATACTGTTAATACATCGAAATCAGATATTTTGAATTACCATTCTTTACCTATAAATTGGCTTATTTTACCACCCCAACATATTTCCTATAACTTTAAAAATTACTAGAGCATGACAATACAGTCTAGATGTGAAAGTTAATCAATATTTTGTTGGTTGACCCTTGTCATGGGTTGAATTATTATTATCAATAGTCAACCAGGCAGACATATATTTCCACAAGTGTATGTATACATTTGACAAAAACAACGTATCAAGCTGCTTATGCACACAAATGAATACATATGATGGTAGTGTGCAGTATTATTTCACATTGTAAAAAGTTTTTTTATATTCTAAATGTATGTATGTGTGTGTGTTTTCTGGTATGTGCATATGAGTACTGATGTCTTTGGAGGCCAGAGGAAAACTTAACTATTACCCTGGAGCCAGTGTGTGATAGTCCGCTTTAAGCCTTCCAAGGTAGATGCTAAACCCAGATCCTCTGGGAGAGCAATATATATTCACTCCTAGTTGTTTAGCACCTCTATAGACTCTAAAATATTGTTTAAATGGTGAATGAAACAAATCATTGCCATACTAACTAAAGTTTCCTATTTTGTAACATGTTCAATATATATTTATTGAGTTCTTACATTTTTATCAAGTGCTATGAGATCTCTAAGAATGAACTCAATAGAACCTTTTTTGAAATGGAAATGTTTTGAAGCATATCATAATTGAAATAATGAGCCATCTGATGAATTTTATGAGATTAAAATATTCATGGAACAACTACCCTGATGGTGAAACAGAGTGTTGCTCACATACCAACATTCCCCTAGGGCTTTTTCTTAGTAAAATATTTCTCCAACAGGAGCAGACTTCAGGTCTTTGTGAAGTTTTTCTAGCTACAGTCACAAAATATCTGAATGAACTCCTACAGCTGGGCACTGTTGTACCCATTAGTCAATATAGTGCATGTCTGATTGACCTATTTTGTTTGTTTATTTAGTTAGTTATTTTTTATTATTTTTATTAAAGGTGTATCTTTTCCCCCAACATCTCCCCCTTTTAGTTCAATGAAAGACTCTTTTTCTTATAACAATACAAGACAATAAGAACAATTAGACAACAATTATGAAAATTATATGGTATTACATACATTCCCAATGTCCAGTCCATATATATATATATATATATATATATATATATATATATATATATATA
>CAJQZJ010022642.1:0-10325 GCA_907164525.1 Lophiomys imhausi | reverse complement strand
TGTCTGCGCCGCCACGGGTCCCGTGGGTACCCCAAGCCCCGGATCCTCTGGCTGCCTGAGTGCACCTCTCGTCCCAGCAGCTCAGCCGTGGGTGCATGGAACCCTTGCCCCGCCCACGCCTGTCTCTCTCCCCAGATGACCTGCCGTGGATTCGTTGGGATTTGACCCTTCCAGCCGTGCTCCCTTCCCAGCTGCACTATCGTGAGTGTGCGGGATTTGGCCCCTCCCGCCTGCTTTTGTGTTCCCAGCTTCCCGTGCTCTCTCAGAACCTCCCGCCCTCCACTTCACGAGCGGCTGTGGACCACCCGCTGAGCCCCCTGTTTGTTCCTTGCTAAGGCTTCCACTATCTAGCAACGTTTTTTAAGTGGGTATAAGTTCAACCTGATGTGTGGGGAGCCTAATAGGACAGCGATCTATGGCCAAGTGAACCCTGATTCTGCCTGCTGTAAATGGGGATCGATCTTACCAGGCGCCTCACCAAATGGGAGTTCCCGAATCACGGGTTTAGTTGCCTCCGTGTCTGTGAGAGATGGGGAGAGCCTTGCCCTGGCACTTTTAACAGTCCCTTGGGAGCTGTGAGTGTTCCCAGGGGGGGTGTCTAGCCCCTCCGGTTTTTGCACAGTGCCCAATAACTCTGTGTTTTTTTTTTTTTTTTTCGAGACAGGGTTTCTCTGTGTAGCCCTGGCTGTCCTGGACTCACTTTGTAGACCAGGCTGGCCTCGAACTCACAAAGATCCGCCTGCCTCTGCCTCCCAAGTGCTGGGATTAAAGGCGTGCGCCACCACCGCCCGAACTCTGTGTTTTTTATGGCTCTTTTTTCCCCGCGTTCAGAATGCGTCAGTGTAGGTCGCCGCCATCTTCGCTCCTCCTTATTTCTCGTGTGCTCATTTATAACAGGGGGTTAAGGATTAACACTACCAACCAATTAAATATAATATAAATACTACATAATAATTTAATTAGCCATTTTCAACAAATTGCTCCTCACATTGGGCACCACCTGAAACTGCAATTTAATTATCAATTGTACTTATTAATAAGTATAAACTGTAAGATTAGTCCAGTGGAACAGTTAGTGGGCTGGCAGGAGGCCAACAGGCCTGACCCACCTTAACTGGTGGCCTGACTTGTCCTGAGAAAAAGCACTGGATTGAGGATGGCCTTCACCACCTGCAACCTAACTTTTAACAACTATAAAATGTTATATTAGGCCAGTGGAACAGCTGGCAGCCTGGAGGGAGATCAGCAGGCTTGACTTGCTTTAGAAGTCTGTAAGTCTGGAGAGACGGCCTGGCAGTGCAGTCTAGCAGCAATGGTGCCAGGGTAGCTGCTGGATACTCATTAATAACTATATACTATTATATTAGACCAGCAGAATTGGCCTGGAAGGACAGTCACCAAAGTTTAGTGGGAGGCCAACGGCCCTGGATTGCTTGAACTGGCAACCTATGAGCTGCCAGGGTCCTTTCTCCAATAATTAAACACAAGACCTTTTAATGTTTCAACACTTAGCCCTTAGCTGGGCAGACTCTCAACTACTGAATCTAAATTAACCCAGACCACTTAATGTCAAACAGCCATGTGTCCTGTTACCTTACAGAGCCCTCAAACATGCCTATGAAAATGGCTAATTAAATTATTATTTAGTATTATCTGTTTCCATGTCTCCTCGCAGAAAGAGAGATTCCTCTTGTAAAACACAGGGTTCCTGTTTCCATGTCAGGAAGTACCATCTTCCTAGACTATTTCTGCCCAGCTAATTGGCTATCAGTGACTTTTATTAACCAATTAAGAGAATGCCTCCAAAGGCGCAGTAACCAGATCTCAGCATTGAAATCAGCTTATCAGAAGCAATGTATTACACCTTCCCCAACAGATCCATATGGAATATTTTGCCTGCATGTATATCTGCACACCACTTCCATGCTTGGTACCCATGAAATTTAGAAGAAGGAATCTTGAACTAGAGTTGCAGGTGGTTGAGAGTCACCAGGTAGGTAGTGAGAATTGAACACAAGTGCTCTAGAAGAGCAGCCAGTACTCTTAACTACCAAGCAGTCTCTCTAACCCAAGCCACCATGTCTTGTTGATCTGTCCTCTCTAAGGTAACATATCCCACCAATTAGTCATGTTTTTCGATGACATCCTACTTCATCTTAAAATACAGCCAGAACCCAAGTCTTACCATTGTTCTCAGCCTTATCTCTTATTTCTCCCCTAGTTTGGGATGACTCAGGCTCTCTCTCATTGTGTAAACTTCTCAAATACTCTTTGATTTCCTCAACTTAGAGACTTTCCATAGTTTGTTCTAGTTGCTTTGAAGGCCCCTTCGCCTTAACTGTTACGTGACTAGTCCTTATCCTAGAGACCCTGGTTTTATAATCTTCTCCTTAGAAATCTCTTACTTTAACACTCATATTTGTAGCTTCCCTCCTAGGTTTCCACAACTAATCCACTGCTCTACCTGTTATTATCTGTCAACTTGACATGACTTAGAGTCACATAAGAAGGGAAGCCAAGTGAAGGATTGCCTGGAACAGACTGGTCTATTGGCTGGGCTATGTGGGATTGTCTTAATTTTTAATTGATGTATGATGACCCGGTCCACTGTGGGGAGAAAAGCTTTTTAGCCTTAAATACAATGAAAAGAAATGTCAACTACATGACAGTTATATCAACATCTTTAAATAAAGATCCAATGCCAGTAGAGATAGCTCAGTGGTTGAGAGTGCTTGTAGCTCTTCCAGGAAACTTGAGTTTCAGGGAACTCAGGTACCAGCACCTGTATTGGATGGCAAACAACCTCTTGTAACCACAGCTCCAGGGGATCTGATAACCTCTCCAGGTTACCTCTTGTATGGAACTCATACACTTGTATACCTGTCCACCCAAACAACATATACAGAGAATTAAATAGAAAATAAAAGTAAAATCTTAAAATTATAAAATTACCTACCTGAGAAACTATTTATAAGAAGCATGTTGGACAATAGTACAATATTCTTAATTTATTAATAATGTTTATAAATCAATTAAAATCACTCATAACCTAAAACAAAATAGTGAAAGGGCCTTAGTAAATAATTCGCACAAGTGACAAATGTGGGCATATACAAGTATGATCAGTCTCCCTAGGCAATGCAAATTTAATGAGCTATTATTTTTCAACTATTAAAGTAGCAAAGACATTTTTCAAATAATCCTAACATAGGCAGAGGCACATTATATGCATAAACTGATACTACATAAGTAACAGTAAATTGTTTCAACCTGTCTTAAATACAATTTGGCAGTGTGTACTAAGATAATTTAAAGGGCTTGTGTGTTTAGAATCAGTAATCTTTTAGAAATACATTCTGGTCTGTTTCTATACCAATACCATGCTGTTTTTACTACTATTGTTCTGTAGTACAGCTTGAAATCTGGGATGGTGATACCTCCAGATGTTTTTTTACTGTACAGGATTGATTTAGATATTCTGGGTTTTTTGTTGTTCCATATGAAATTGAGAATAGCTCTTTCCAGGTCTATAAAGAATTGTGCTGGTATTTTGATAGGGATTACATTGAATCTATATATTGCTTTTGGTAGGATGGCCATTTTTATTAGGTTGATCCTACCTATCCATGAGCATGGGAGATCTTTCCATCTTATAAAGGCCTCTTCAATTTCTTTCTTCAAGGGCTTGAAGTTATTGTTGTACAGGTCCTTTATTGCTTGGTTAGAGTTACCCCCAGGTATTTTATATTGTTTGTGGCTATTGTGAAGGGGGTTGTTTCCCTTATTTCTTTCTCTGCCCATTTGTTTGTTGTATAAAGAAGGGCTTCTGATTATTTTAATTAATTTTTTATCCAGCCACCTTGCTGAAGGTGTTTATCAGCTGTAAGAGTTCTCTGGTGGAATTTTTGTGGTTGCTTATGTATACTATCATGTCATCTGCAAATAGGGATAATTTAACTTCTTTGTTTCCAATTTGTATCCCCTTGATCTCTTTTAGTTGTCTTATTGCTCTAGCAAGAACTTCAAGTACTATATTGAAGAGGTATGGTGAAAGTGGGCATCCTTGTCTTGTCCCTGAGTTTAGAGGAAATGCTTCAAGTTTCTCTCCATTTAATTTGATGTTGGCCACTGGCCTGCTAATAGAAACAGACAAGTAGATCAATGGAATCGAATTGAAGACCCAGAAATGGACCCATACACCTATGGCCACCTAATTTTTGACAATGAAGACAAAGCCACACAATAGAAAAAGGACAACATCTTCAACAAATGGTGCTGGTCCAACAGGATGTCCATTGTAAAAGGTGAAATTAGACCCATACTTATCACCTTGTACAAAACTTAAGTCCAGGTGGATCAAAGAACTTAACATAAGGACGGTCACACTAAATCTACTAGAAGAAAAAGTGGGAAAAACCCTCAAACTCATTGGCACAGGTGACAACTTCCTGAACAGAACACCAACAGCTCAGGAACTGAGATCAACAATCAATAAATGGGACCTCATGAAACTGAAAAGCTTCTGTAAGGCAAAAGACACTGTCCTTAGAACAAAACGGCAGCCTAGAGACTGCGAGAAAATCTTCACCAACCCCACATCTGACAGAGGGCTAATATCAAAAATCTACAAAGACTCAAGAAATTAAATGCCAAGAAACCCAAATAATCCAATCAGAAAATGGGGGATGGAGCTAAATAAAGAATTCACAAAGGAGGAATCCCTAATGGCCAAGAGACACTTGAAGAAATGCTCAACATCCTTAATCATTAAAGAAATGCAACTCAAGATGACTCTGAGATTCCATCTCACACCTGTCAGAATGGCTAAGATCAAAAGCTCAAATGACAGCACATGCTGGCGAGGGTGTGGAGAAAGGGGCACCCTCCTCCATTGCTGGTGGGAGTTCAGGCTTGTGCAACCACTATGGAGGTCAGTCTGGCGATATCTTAGAAAACTTGGAATAGCTTTGCCTCGGGACCCAGCCATACAACTTCTGGGTATACATCCAAGTGACTCCTCACGAAATCATAAGGAAGTCTCCTCATCTATGTTCATAGCAGCCTTGTTTGTAATAGCTAGAAACTGGAAACAACCCATATGTCCCTCAACTGAAGAATGGATTAAAAAACTGTGGTACAGAGACCCAAGATGGGGCCGACCATAGAGCAGTGCATTTGAGTAGTAGGTGAATGAGATTAGTCACTGTGGAGTGAATGTGAGGTCCCCTAGCTGACAGTAGAAGACAGATGGTGTCTGAATTCCTAAGGCAAACATTGAGACCGGTCACCAGGTAAAACAGCCCACGCAGTTCCCGGGAACACCAACCTGAGATCAGCCAGCTCCATCACCAGTATGGAGAGGAGCTCTGGCTAGAGGAGATCTAGCCCAGGATCGGATCCAGCCCACGGCTCCAGCCACAGACCAGTGGCCCCCGCCTGTCTGCCTGATATCCACCCTGCATGTGGACCTGCACACCCAAGAGGGAAAAACAGCCTCACCACGAGAGCAAAGGTAAGTGAGATTTTATTTTCTGCAGTCTCCAACATGGTGGCACAGTGTGCACTGTAGCAGAGAGGCAGAGACCTAACCCAGTCACAGCAAAGCAGTTAGGAGCCAAGACTGACCACAAACAGAGCACGCGACTGTGTGTTCTCCACAAATAGTGGGGCAGGTGGGTCACTCACCCTAGCACCCAAGCATCTGAGGCAGTCAGCAACAGACACACTGAGGCCAGCACCAATTGTGGGTGGAGCTCCCTGCCTACACGGTCAGCCTAGCTGGGGAACCAGAACAACTGGGTCAGTGAGAGGAGAACACAGACACAACCACAGCTCTACCTGCCTTTCTGAGGAGACTTGCCAGCTCCCAGGTCCTCAGAGGCAAGCCCTCTCCCCACTCCAATACCCTCTATATTGGTCCAATTGGGTCACAAGCAGTTGAGGAGAGCGGCAGCCACCCTCCTCTCCAAGAGCCAATCAGTCTGTTACAGAAACCTGCCCTCCATCTGGAGGTAAACACCAAGATCTCAAGATCAGCCAACCTCCAGGGCAGGGAGTTTTCCTTAGCACCAAGTTCAGCTGACAAAAGAAACAAATATACAACACTTGGGTCAATAGGATGACAAAAGGTCAGCCCAAGAACATGGTAAAAAACAAAACAAAACAAAACAAAACAATAGGATGTCTCCAGATCCTAGCAATAAGGCTACAAACAACTCTGGACAGCTGAACACAATTGAAACAAAGGAAAATGACCTTAATCCTATGCTTATATTAATAATAGAAGGACTAAGGGAGGAAATCAAATACCTCAGAGAGCAACAACAAAGTACTGCAAAGGAGGGGACAGAAATGAATAAAGCGCTTAAAGGAATGGAAGACCTGAAAAGGGAAGTTGAAGCAATGAAGAAAATCCAATCCGAGACATCCATAGAACTGGAAAACCTTAAGAAAAGAATCTGAAGTACAGACACTAGCATTACCAACAGAATACAAGAGATGGAAGAAGGAATTTCAGGCTCAGAGGATAAAATTGAAGAAATTGATACATCTATCAAAGAAAATGTCAAATCTAAAAAAGTCCTGACACAAAAACTTCAGGAAATCAAGGACACAATGAAAAGACGAAATCTAGGAATAGAAGAAAGAGAAGAGTCCCACCTCCACGGACCAGAAAATATCTTCAACAAAATCATTGAAGAGAATTCCCAAATCGAAAAATAAAGAGATGCCTGTAACTGTAAAAGAAGCTTACAGAACTCCAAATAGATTAGACCAGAAAAGAAAATCTTCCTGACACATAATAATCAAAACACTAAATGTACAGAACAAAGAAAGAATTTTAAAAGCTGCTAGGGAAAAGGGTCAAGTAACATATAATGGCAAACCTATCAGAATCACATCGGACTTTTCTTCAGAGACTCTAAAAGCCAGAAAGGCCTGGACAGACATCTCGCAGACCCTAAAAAAACACAAATGCCAGGCCACACTACTATTCCCTGCAAAATTGTCAATCAACATAGATGGAGAAAACAAGATATTCCGTGACAAAGCTAAATTCAAACAATATCTATACACAAATCCAGCTCTACAGAAGATGATGGAAGGAAAACTTCAACCCAAAGAGGTTAAATACACACAAGAAAGCACAGAAAGCAAATAGCATGCCTGCAACAAAACCAAATGAAAAGAAGCTCACTCACACAGTATTTCCACCAACATCAAGATGGCAGGACGTAGGTAGTTAGATAAATTAAATTAGATTTAGAAAATATACAGGAGTTTCTGATACTGTCTCTTAATTCAGGGCCTGAAGAGCATTATCAGCATGAAGTCAGCAAAAACAGGAAAGACTTAATAGACTGAAAAACAAGGTTGAATTCAGGAAAAAGAGGAAAGACTCAATAGACTTGAAGAAACAAAGTATCTGGCCTGACATTGTTTTCAGCTGCTAAGTGGGAGGAGCCCAAATTAAGCTGAAACAGAGTTCCTCCTATTTAAGGACAGTGCATGGATCCCAGAAAGAGAAGAGGGCCCTGATGCTAGAGAGCTCCAAGAGTCCTGCTGAAAAAAGGGCTGGCCACTGATGGCCAGCTCTCACCCTGAAGCAGAAAGAAGCCGGTGAGCAAAGAAAGCCTGAGCAAGACACCAAAAGGCCAAGGACTGGACCCTGTGGCACAGCTTTTGCCTGGAGTGGTTTGATCTGTCCGATCAGTGGCCTAGGGGAAACTGTGCCTGGCTTTAAGGACTGAGGCAGAGCAGCTGAGTTCCTGATTCAAAAGAAGTAAGTTGGCCTGCAAATGGCTGGGGTCTCCCACAGAGAAGAAAGCATGAAGCCTTATTTAAGGTGAGACTATAATAACCAACTTACCCTGACGAACCTGCACCTGAGAGATCCAGAAAAAGGACTGCTAAGTGCGTTAATGAAACTACAACAAAGACTGTGTTCCTGACGACTGAGGACCAGCCCCAGAGACTGTATCATTCTAAAAGGTTATGAGAGTAGTTGTCATAATTATCAATAGGTTTAGTGGATAGGTTAAATGGGTTGTAGGAATTTATAGGATTAATAGTTAAGAAATTGTTGGTGTTTGTTATAAGTGAACTTAGTAATAAATAAATGTTAAATAATAATAAAAATGTTCGGTTACAGCAGGAAGTAACAATCACTGGCCATTAATATCTCTCAACATCAATGGACTCAATTCCCCAGTAAAAAGGCACAGGCTAAGAGAATGGATGCGAAAACAGAATCCCACATTCTGCTGCTTACAAGAAACACACCTCAGCAAAAAAGATAGACATTATCTCCAAGTAAAGGGCTGGAAAAAGATACACCAAGCAAATGGACCCAAGAAAAAAGCTGGAGTTGCAATTCTAGTATGCAACAAATTGGACTCTCAAGCAACATTAATCAAAAGAGATGGGGAAGGACACTACATACTCATCAAAGGAAAAATCCACCAAGATGAAATTTCAATACTAAACATCTATGCCCCAAATATAAGACCACCCACATTCATTAAAGAAACACTACTGAAGCTCAAATCCCACATTGAAACTCACACATTAACAGTGGGAGACTTCAACACACCACTCTCACCACTGGACAGATCAACGATGCAGAAACCAAACAGAGAAATAATGAACCTCACAGATGTCATGAATCAAATGGACCTAATTGATATCTACAGAACATTTCACCCCAAAACAAAAGAGTACACTTTCTTCTTGGCACCTCACAGAACCTTCTCCAAAATCGACCATATAGTCGGTCACAAAGCAAGCCTCAACAGATTCAGGAAAATTGAAATTACTCCATGTAACTTATCAGACCATCATGGAATAAAGCTAGGCTTCAACAATAACAAAAAAAAAAAAAAACAGAGAGCCTGCAAAAACATGGAAAATGAACAACTCTCTCCTCAATGACCTCTGGGTCAGGGAAGAAAAAAAAATTAAAGTCTTCTTAGAACTCAATGAAAATGAAGGCACAACATACCCAAACATATGGGACACATTGAAATCAGTGCTAAGAGGAAAGTTTATAGCACTAAGTGCCTTCAAAAAGAAACTGGAGAGTTCCTATACTAGCCACCTAAAAGCACACCTGAAAGAGCTAGAACAAAAAGAAGCAAACACTCCCAAGAGGAGCAGACGAGAGGAAATTATCAAACTCAGGGCTGAAATCAACAACTTAGAAACAAAAAGAACAATACAAAGAATCAACAAAACCAAGAGTTGGTTCTTTGAGAAAATCAACAAAATAGACAAGCCCTTAGCTAAATTAACTAAAAGACAGAGGGAAAATACTCAAATCAACAAAATCAAAAATGAAAAGGGGGAAATAACAACAGACATTGAGGAAATCCAAAGAATCGTTAGATCCTACTTCAAAAACTTGTACTCCACAAAATTGGAAAATCTAAATGAAATGGACGATTTTCTAGATAGATTCCACCTACCAAGGTTAAATCAAGAACAGGTAAACAAATTAAACAGTCCTATAACCCTTAAGGAAATAAAAGAAGTCATTAGAAGTCTTCCAACAAAAAAAACCCAGGCCCAGATGGTTTCAGCACAGAATTCTCCCAGACATCCAAAGAAGAGCTAACACCAATTTTCTTCAAACTCTTCCACAACATAGAAACAGAAGGAATACTGCCAAACACACACTATGAGGCCACAATTACCCTGATACCTAAACCTCACAAAGACCCAACGGAGAAAGAAAATTTCAGACCAATTTCCCTTATGAACATGGATGCAAAATACTTAATAAAATACTTGCAAACTGAATCCAAGATCACATGAAAAGTATCATACACCACGATCAAGTAGGCTTCATCCCAAGTATGCGAGGGGGGGGGGTGTTCAACATTAGAAAATCCATCAATGTATTCCACCAAATAAACAAGCTGAAAGAAAAGAACGACATGATCATCTCATTGGATGCTGAAAAAGCTTTTGACAAAAATACTGCACCCTTGCATGTTAAAAGTCTTAGAGAGATCAGGCATACAAGGACCATATTTAAACATAATAAAGGCAATTTACAGCAAGCCAATAGCCAACATCAAACTAAGTGGAGAGAAACTTAAAGCATTTCTGCTAAAATCAGGGACAAGGCAAGGCTGCCCATTCTCTTCATATCTCTTCAACATAGTGCTTGAAGTTTTAGCTAGAGCAATAAGACAACTGAAAGAGATCAAGGGGATACAAATTGGAAAGGAAGAAGTCAAAGCATCCCTGTTTGCAGATGATATGATAGTATACATAAGTGACCACAAAAATTCCACCAGAGAACTTCTACAGCTGATAAACTC
>CAJQZJ010022638.1:0-10215 GCA_907164525.1 Lophiomys imhausi | reverse complement strand
CTCTGAGGTGGTTGAAGAATAGACAGCTAGAGTCTCATAGTTAAATTTTGAATTGTTTAGGAATCAAGAGGGTGTTATAGATCTAAGAAGATACTCTTAAAAGTGTGTTGCAAGATAGTATGAATGTTGAGTCACATATAGACCTTTAAACTCATGGAGTTGGTTAGATAGTAGAATGTTAAAGTCAGGGGCCAAATATGTATAAACTGGACATTGGGAAGGTATACTGGGCCATTTAACTCTCATAAATGTGGCATATTTATATCTATTGTTTTGTATAATACTTACTGTTATAAGAGAAGGAACCATCTGTTGGACTGAAAGGGGAAACTTCTGGGGGGAAGAGGGTGGAAGGGCGGGATAGGAAGGGGGAATAGGGAGGGGTTTGTTACTGAGATGTAACTTGAAGAAAAAAAAATAAAGTATTAATAAAAAAAATGCTAAAAATATAACTTCTGTCCCCACCAGCTCTAATATTTTTTAGAATATTCTCCAATAAACTGAGGCAATAGAGGTAGCTTCATATCCATGATTACTGTGGAAATATTTACAACATCTGAGCCAAGGGATTGACCTATCAGGCCACCGGTGATGAACCCAAAGAGAGAATATACAGAAGTATTAATAAACTATTAAGAACATATTCATGTCATTTTCAAGAAAATGGATGACACTAGAGATCATGCTGTTAAATGAAGTAAGCCAGACTCAGACACACAGATAACACATGCTTTCTTACATGTGAAGATATGTATATATATATATATTAGCTTTGTCAGGGAAAAGAGACTATTAGCAAGTAGGAGTGGGCAAGTTAAAGAGAGAAGAAATGAAAAATATGAATAACACAGTAGACAAACATGATCAAAGTACCTTCATACATATATGAAAATGTCATGATGAAACCTAATACATTGCACAGTTAATATACACTCTTAGACCAAATAAAACAACATTGCGAAGCTTTCTATCGGCAACGATATATTACAGAAATATATGCATTCATTGCTATATCATGTTTCATAAGGTATAGATTGGAAAGAATGACATGTTAAAAGCTGACTGTATTCTAACCTCTAGGGACAGTGGAATACCCTGATATATTACAAACCACCCAAGAACCTTGTACTTTCTTAGTAACCTGTTTCATCTATGTGTTAGATTATATAACTCCACAACATTGTTACAACTCAATGGATAAAGAGACTTTAGTTATGACGAATTAGTCAAAGATGTCTGAGGGAAGCTGAAGACTAGGAATACGGCCTGATGGATAAAGTGTTTGCTGTAGCAAATATGAGAACTGGAATTTATGTCCCCCCCAAACTATGTCACTATCTGGTACTATAACGTACATCTATAGTCCCAGGACCTCTACAGGAAGACAAGAGGCACACAAGGGATTTTTCTTGAAATCTCTAAGGCCAACTCACCTGGTGGCTGCAACTGTGAGCAAATAGAAACTTAGAATACACGTATGACAGAGGACATGTGGCTTCTGTATAGTTTTGGATCTTTAGGTTTGTGCATTTAATTAGGAATGCCTATGGAAGTCAAGAAACTAGAAAGGAATTACGAGGGTGGGGCAAACTAACTTTTTAAAAAAATAATTTATTTTTTATTTTGTCAAGTTATATCTCAATCACAATCCCCTCCCTACTCCCCCCTCCAGTCCAACCCTTCCACCCTCCTTCCCCTCAATCCCCCATCCTCTACCCTTTTTTTTTTTTTGTTGTTGTTTAAGGTATTTCTTTTTCCCCCCAGCAGCTCTCCCTTTCAGTCCAAAAAATGGTTCTTTCTCTTATAACTATAAATACAATACAAAACAACAGAAATAAATAGGCTACAATTATGAGAGTTATATGGCTTAGCATACATTCCCAATGTCCAGTACATATGTATTTGGCACCTGACTTTAACATTCTACTATCTAACCATCTCCATGAGTTTAAAGTTCTATATCTAACTCAGCTTTCATACTAACTTGCCTCACAATTTTAAAAATATCTTCTTAGATCCAGATCATCCTCTTGTTTCCTAAACAACTCAAAATTTAACTGAGACTCTATCTATTCTTCAACCACCTCAAAGACCTGAGAGGGATAAATATATCTGATTATATAGGGATAAATATATCTGATTATATAGGAAGTGCATGGCCTGCAGCTTCCAAGACTAAGAAATGACATACCAGTGGCTGCCTGGAAAGTTCCCATTTTCTCTCCATACATTACAGCATCAATCTTCAGCCTTTTGGCCACATTTCTCTGACATACATTGATTGTAGAGCAGGAATTATGAAGAACTTACCTACTCTGTCTTGGCAGAGCTAGGCTGTTGACTTACCTGCTTCCAGGTTTTGTCTTTTTTGGACAGCAGTCTGTCTACAGTTGACGCAAGGGGTTTTTCTTGCCAAGAGAAAGGCTTACCACCAATTCAATCATCTCCCACTGGAGATTCTTCGATGCTCATCTTCTTCTTGGAGTAGAATAGGAGGTGCTGTCAGGAGCTGACATGTCTCCAGATCAAAAAAAAATCTTAAATTAAGAAAACATCTTTGAATGCCATATTCTTCAGATCTCTTGAGGTTTTTGAAGATGCCCTATTTATCTCTTATATTAGGTAAGCAAATATTGCTTGTCTCTTAGCAACTTGATTTCTGAGTAGCTTAGAAAAATAACTGTGATAGATTGTCATAGTAACTAACAAAATGACACGCTTGCATAACTATTAGTTTCTATTTCTTAATTATCCTAAACAGTTTATGACAGTTGGTAACCAGAGGCCAAAACTTTACATTTCATTTTTAAGCATTACTAGGTACAATACCTTTAAGAAGCATTACCCTTAATTTTGTATCAATATACAAAGATCAATACCAATGTGGCCAAATGTAATCTTAATTTTGTATCAATATACAAAGATCAATACCTGTGTAGCACAATACAATCTTAATTTTGCATCAATATACAAGGGTCAATACCATTGTGGCCAAATATAATCTTAATTTTGTATCAATATACAAATCAATACTGATGTAGTCCAATACAATATTAATTTTGCAATAATATACAATGATCAATACCAATTTACCCAAATATAATATTAATTTTGTATCAATATACAAAAGTATGAGGCCATATTCAACAATCTGTCCTTTTTTCTTGATCTTTCCTATACTATGTCTATGTCCCATTTTTTCTCAAGTCTATTAACTCCTACATAGGAGAGAAAGAAGGATACAAAAAGAAAAAGAGAGAAGTTCCTGGGTCTAACCTCCAAAACCCATTTAACAAGACCATTTAACAGCTTGTAGTCTCTTCCCCTAAATAACAAAATTTTCTGTTATGCATCAAATAACCAAAGGGGGGTGGGGAACACTTTCCCCACCTTCTGGGGATGGGACGTTGTTCTCTTAAAATGACTTCCTGCTGATCTGGGATGTAGTAAACCTGTTTGGGGCCCAAATAAGAATGGAAAAATGGTTAAAAATGTTAATAGAATCATTTGATGTTCAGTCCTTTTGTGCTCAGCTATTTAGATATCCTAAGAAGTTCATAGACAGAAGCTGATCTTCAGGGCTTTACTGAAGTTTTTGCTGGAACAGTCTGTGGAGCTGAAGGATCTTAGCGATTTTGAGTTGTTGTGGTTGTAGACTTTTGAGAAAACATCTATTGAGGAAGTCTGCAAGTCTGGATCATCTGGGCCACTCGTCTTCTTTGGTGTCTGATCTGTTTTCGGCTGAGGTTTCCGTTGTCCAGTTGTCCCTGGATTCCTTGAATGGATGCTTTAAATCTCCTGGAAAGATAAGAACAGAGCCCTGCCCTAATCCTAACTCTGGGACAATTACCTTGTTTTTTTTTTTTTTTTTGGGGGGGGGTCAGGTAATATTTTTCCTGGAGCAAATTTGGTTTTTTGACAATATATAAAGTATTACCTTTCAGTCCGGATTAAGGAAGAAATTATTTTGATATTTTGGAGCTAAACAAACCTTTAGTGTATATATTTTGAGATCTAAAAGGACAATTTGTTTGAATTTGAGCATGCCTTTTGTAAGTAGCTTTTAAATTTAAATCCTTCCAAATCCTATGTGCCTGTCTCTGCATTCTAAGTATTGGGATCAAAGACATGTGGTTCCTAACTGATGGGATTAAAGATGTGCTCCTCCACCCCTGGATCGAAGTTTTTCTCTATTTAGAACTTGTTTTGTATCAGGCTGACCTTGAGCTCTGAGATCTGCCTGCTTCTGTCTCTAGTGTTTTTGGATTAAGGGTGTATTCTTCTCGAATGATGGGATTAAGGGTGTGTACCATCACCACCCTGTTCCCTGTAACTCTAGAATTTATAAGACAACTAACTCTATCGTGATCCTCCTGTCTCTGCTGGAGGTAAAGGCATGGGCTAACACCATGCCTTTCATGTATTTTACCTTAGCTCTAAGTTTTTTCAACTCTTGGAGGTTTGTAAAACCATGTTGAATAGCAGTAACCTTTAATTTATTTACAGTGTTTTAAACCTGTTACCTGCTTTTTAATGCCAAACCATGGCGATATCCTATACCTCTACAAAAAAAAAAAAAAAGAACTTTTAATCTGCTATCAAGTTTGTGTAATCTCTGTGGCCACCTGCAGTCTAACATTCTAATCTGAAATTAAGGCCATTTTCCTTTCATGCCAGTAAGGCAAGTATACCTTTTGTATATTATATTTTGAAACTTTTATATTGTATTTTTATTATATTTTTAAGCTTATTAACTCTTTTCTTAAAAAAAGTATTATTTACTTCTAGAACATAGTTTCCTCCCTTCTCCCCTCCTGGCCCCTCCCTTCCTCTCTCCTTCTCTCCCTCTCTCCTTCCCTCCCTCCCTCCCTCCCTCCCTCCCTCCTTGTTCCTCTACTTGGTACTCTCCTTCTCCAATGAGGTTGGCCCTCACATATAATACTCCCTAAGATCTTGCATCATGTGAGGGCCAAGAGCTTCTGTTTGTACTGGAGCTTAATAAGGCACACCATCTAGGGTGTGGTGTTCCACTAATCTGCAGCAGATTCCATGACTTACTGGTGGATAGAATTTTTTCCTAGGATAGATATGCTAGGTTCCTATCTATTTGGGTGTGTGTCTGTGTGTGTGTGTGTGTGTTGTAGGATAGTTATCCTGTGATGTATGGTTAATATCCATTTATAAGGGAATACATACTATGTTTGTCTTTCTGGGACTGCATCAGCTCACTTAGGATGAGCTTGTCTAGTTCCATCCACTTGGTTTCAAATTGCATGATTTCCTCATTTCTGATAGCTGTGTAGTATTCCATTGTGTAAATGTACCATAGTTTTTTTTATCATTTCTTCAGTTGAAGGACATCTGGGTTGTTTCCAGTTTCTGGCTATTACAAATAAAGCTGCTATGAATATTGTTGTGGCAATGTCCTTGTGGTTTCATTTTGAATCTTTTGGATATATGCCCAAGAGGGGTATGGATGGGTCTTGAGGTAGATTTATTCCCAGTTTTCTAAGATATCTCCAGATTGATTTCCAAAATGGGTGCACAAGTTTGCAGTCCCACCAGCAATGGGGGAGAGTTCCCCTTTCTCCACATCCTCGCCAGCATGTGCTATCATTTGAGTTTTTGATCTTAGCCATTCTGACAGGTGTGAGATGGAATCTCAGAGTTGTTTTAAGTTGCATTTCCCTGATAACCAAAGATGTTGAACATTTCCTCAAATGCCTCTCAGCCTTTAGAGATTCTTCTTCTGTGAATTCTCGGTTTAGCTCTGTACTCCATTTATTGATGAGGTTATTTGATTTTTTGGTGTTTAATTTCTTAAGTTCCTTATATATTTTGGATATTAGCCCTCTGTCAGATGTTGGGTTGGTGAAGATCCTTTCCCAGTCTGTAGGCTGCCATTTTGTTCTAAGGACAGTGTCCTTTGCCTTACAGAAGCTTTTCAATTTTATAAGGTCCCATTTATTGATTGTTTGTTTTAGTGCCTGAGCTATTGGTGTTCTTTTCAGGAAGTTGCTACCAGTGTCAATGAGTTCAAGGCTTTTCCCCACTTTCTCTTCTATTAATGTTTGTTTGAATTTAGCTTTGTCATGGAATATCTTGTTTTCTCCATCTATATTGATTGACCATTTTGCAGGAAATAGTAGTCTGGCCTGGCATTTGTGGTTTTTTAGGGTCTGCAAGACGTTTTTCCAGGCCCTTCTGGCTTTTAGAATCTCTGAAGAAAAGTCAGGTGTGATTCTGATAGTTTTGCCATTATAAGTTACTTGACCCTTTTCCCTAGCAGCTTTTAAAATTCTTTCTTTGTTCTGTACATTTAGCCTTTTGATTATTATGTGGCGGGAAGATTTTCTTTTCTGGTCTAATCTATTTGGAGTTCTGTAAGCTTCTTGTACAGATATAGGCATCTCTTTTTTTAGATTTGGGAAATTTTCTTCAATGATTTTATTGAAGATATTTTCTGGTCCATGGAGGTGGGACTCTTCTCTTTTTTCTATTCCTATTATTCTGAGATTTCATCTTTTCATTCTGTCCTTGATTTCCTGAAGGTTTTGTGTCAGGACTTTTTTAGATTTGACATTTTCTTTGACAGATGTATCCATTTCTTCAATTTTATCCTCTGAGCCTGAAATTCTTTCTTCCATCTCTTGTATTCTGTTGGTGATGCTAGTGTCTGTAGTTCCGATTCTTTTCTTAAGGTTTTCCATTTCTATGGATGTCTTGGATTGGATTTTCTTCATTGCTTCAACTTCCCTTTTCAGGTCTTCCATTCCTTTAAGCGCTTTATTCATTTCCATCACCTCTTTTGCAGTACTTTGTTGTTGCTCTCTGAGGTATTTGATTTCCTCCCTTAGGCCTTCTATTATTAATATAAACATAGGATTAAGGTCATTTTCCTTTGTTTCAATTGTGTTCAGCTGTCCAGAGTTGTCTGTAGCATTATTGCTAGGATCTGGAGACATCCTATTGTTTTGGTTTTTTTTTTTTACCATGTTCTTGCGCTCACCTTTTGTCATCAGATGGACCCAGGTGTTATCTGTTTGTTTCTTTTGTTTCCTGACCTTGGTGCTCAGGAAAACTCCCTGCCCTAGGGGTTGGCTGATCCTGAGATCCTGGTGTTTACCTCCAGATGGCGAGCAGGTTCCTGTAATAGACTGACTGGCTCTCGGAGAGGAGGGTGGCTGCTGCTCTCCTCAACTGCTTGTGACCCAATTGGACCAATATAGAGGGGATTGGAGTAGGCAGAGGGCTAGCCTCTGAGGACCTGGGAGCTGACAGGTCTCCTCAGAAAGGCAGGTAGAGCTGTGGTTGAGTCTGTGTTCTCCTCTCACTGACCCAGTCATTCTGGCTCCCCAGTTAGGCTGACCGTGCCGGCAGGGAGCTCCACCCACAACGGGTGTTGGCCTCAGTGTGCTTGTTGCTGAAGGCCTCAGATGCTTGGGTTCTAGGGTGAGTGACCCACCAGCCCCACTATTTGTGGAGAACACACAGTCGCAGGCTCTGTTTAAGGTCAGTCTTGGCTCCTAATTGCTTTGCTGTGACTGGGTTAGGTCTCTGCCTCTCTGCTACAGTGCACACTGTGCCACCGTGTTGGAAACTCCGGAAAAAAAAATTTTTCACTTACCTTTGCTCTTGTCATGTGGCTGTTTTTCCTTCTTGGGTGTACTGGTCTGCGTGAAGGCTGGATATCAGACAGACAGGCGGGGGCCACTGGTCTGTGGCTGGAGCCGTGGGCTGGATCTGCTCCTGGGCTGGATCTGCTCCTGGGCTAGATCTCCTCTAGCTGGAGCTCCTCTCCAGACTGGTGAGGGAGCTGGCTGATCTCAGGGTGGTGTTCCCTGGAACTGCGTGGGCTGTTTTACCTGGTGACAGGTCTCAATGTTCACCATGGGAATTCAGACACCGTCTGTGTTTCACTGTCGGCTAGGGGACCTCACATTCACTCCATAGTGACTAATCTCATTCACCTATTACTCAAATGCACTGCTCTATGGTCAGCACCATCTCGGATCCTCAAAATAACTTATAAAAGGGAAGTGATGATATGAAAGTAGAAATGGGGAATACTGGGTTTAGAAAGATTTAATTGGGGTGAGGTGGGGGGGGTAGTACAGAAAGGGGAGTGGGGAGGAAAAGTAACAAAAACAAAGGGTATATGAAAAATCATAAGGAAATCTACTTCTTCCTAAACCATTTCTTTTTAAAAATGTAAGTTAAAAGATCAAAAAAGGAATTAGACATGAGATATTCTTCATGACTGGATAATTCTCTTCTTAGGTACCATGAATTATTTTTTCAAATATCATCTGGGCCAGGTGTGTGATACCTTCTTATTAGTTATTGTTCAGTGAGGCCCCAGGGACCCCCCCCCCCAAACGATATGAGCTCTTGCTCTTGGTGCCCTCCAGAGCTGGGTGGTAAGACCCTATTGCTGAAGATAGTACATTCCTTTCTTCTTCTATTTTTTTTTCATGAGATAACAGAAAGCCAGCTAGAACTGAAAAGGAAGCTCCTTCTATTCTGGCTAGCTTTCATAGTGACAGGAAATGATTTCCAGGCATAAAAACCATCAGAAGTCTCATTCAGCTATGAACCCTACAGACTACTATAACAATCTGCTAGCCAAGATGTGCCCACTTGTGTGATAATAGTGGCTTGACTGTTATGGTGGCAGCCAAATGAGTCCCTCTCCACTGGAGGGAATTCATGTCTGGTACCCTACGTCTAGAAAAGGCCAATGGCTAAGGAAATCTCAGGGAATAGGGAGCAACTTACTACTACTGTTTAGTAGCTAATTTGACATGGGGCCAAGCTGGCTTGTAGATGCTGATGTTTATACCATGGAAAAATGCTAATCTGACTCTAAATCGGAGAAGCTTCTCTTTACAATGAACAGAAGTGAATGGAGAGACTCATAATTGCTCAAGATGACAAGAGCAAACGATAGTTTTGTACTCAGCCCTGATATTATAATGCTCCTTTAAAGGCCCTGAGAATTTGGAGGAAGGGTCGAAAGAAGAGGAGCCAGAAGCTAAAGAAAGAGGTCATGGCATAACCCACTGCAATCATTTACTCACAGCAGCTGCGGCTCTTCGGACAGAGCCTTCATAAGATTGTGCCTACTAATAGCCTATCATGGGTCACAGTGGGGCTTATGGGATCCTATTCAGCCTCACTGAATCTCTGACTATTCTGGGGATGGAGGGAAGTCACAGTCCACAGGTGGGTACCCAAAGGTAAGCCTACTAGACTGGCTCCCTGTGGGTCGGAAAACGAAACAAAAATACATGAATATGGGAAAGGGACTTGTGAGGAGAGAGGTATTGATAGGGATATTGGAACATAAAGAAGGTGGTTATAAAACCAATAAAATATATATGTACATACATATACATGTGTATATACACAAATATATTTATATGTGTATATAATATAATTGCCCAAGATGCCAAGAGCAAATGATAGTTTTGTACTCAGCCCTGGCATTATAATGCCCTTTTAAAGGCCCTGAGAATTTGGAGGAATTCTCCAAATATATACACACATATATTTATATGTGTATATATACACATGCATATGTATGTACATATATATGTATTCAGTGAAAATAAATTTAATTGTTTTTTAAAAGAATGAGACCCTCTTTCAAATAAGTGGTAGGCAAAGAATGATTGACACCTGGGATTGTCCTCTGACCTCCATATGTGTACTGTGCCTACCTGTGCCCATAGCTATATACATGAACATGCACACATACATATATACACATCACATATACACATACAAACAGGATTATGAAAAAGATGTTTTGGGGATTAATAGGTTTATATGTGAGAAAGAAACATTAAATTCACTGCAGTTAAATATGTGTGATGATTTTAGCAAAACTCACATCAAAGGTTAAGGCCGCTTTTCCAAAGGTCAGAAATGAGTTCGCATTCACAAAACAAAAAATAGGAATTATATTATTTTAAAGAACTGCTCTTTCTTCAATTTTAGTGAAGCAATTACTAATTAGCTTTCTATACATTAACAAGGTACTTCCTAAGCTCCTGAGGACACAAAAGCGTTATGGTTCTGAAGAGAGCAGCTGAAGGCGAGCGAAGATGGCGGCGACCTACACTGACACATTCTGAACGCGGGGAAAAAAGAGCCATAAAAAACACAGAGTTACTGGGCACTGTGCAAAAACCGGAGGGGCTAGACCCCCCC
>CAJQZJ010022637.1:0-10133 GCA_907164525.1 Lophiomys imhausi | reverse complement strand
CCCCCCCCATCCCCCACCAGGGAGACTCCTGGTAAGTTCCAATCTAAAACCCAGTGGGCAGATTCAGATCCCACGCAGAGATAATCCCCACCCTGCTGGGCACCCCCAGGTCTCGCACAGATGATCCAGCATCTGGCGAAAGGTTGTGACCCTTGGAAGTGAGCTTAGCTCAGCTGCAAAGTGCATTCAGACTGCAGATCACAACCCACTGGGGTGACTTCACTGGCCAGTTTCCAAGCCGCAGGAACGGCAAGACTATTTGGGCTGAAGGGCAGATTTACCTACTACATGAACCAACCCTGGGCAAACTGCAAGATATTTGAAACTGTCCTATATTGGACTTTTGTACTAGTACTGGCCCTTCCAGCAGGGAACCAGAGCTTTCTTGTACACAGCTCCACAACCTGGATTAGTTAGGTCTCCACCTAGGAGGCGGGGCTGAATGACTCACCTTATAGGGGTGGAGTAAGGCAACTCGAATCCTACACCAAAGCGCCCCCTTCGGACCCAAGTCCAGAAGACAGCAAAAAAATTAAACATGCCCAGAGGCCCCAGACCAAAAAAAAAAACAAAAAAAAAACAAAAAAAACAGTGAAATGTCTCCAACAAAAGAAAGCAACGCTATTCCACCCAGCTCGAACCACATCACCACAACTGAAACACATGAAAACGATGACGATTCTACATTATGGAAAGTGATAGAGTCCCTTCAAGAACTTAAATCTATGAAGGAATTCAAAGAAGCCACAATTTTACAAGTCAAAACAACTAATAACACAATTAAAGAGCTCCAAGCCAAGGTGACTCAGCTTGAACAGGTAAAGGACAGAGCAATGAAAGATTTCCAGGCAAAAACAATCAAAGTGGAGAAGGAAATGTACAAAACGAATAATACCATTCAAGACATGAAAATAGAAATGGAAACAGTAAAGAAAACACAGTCAGAGTTAAAAGAGGAAATGGAGAATCAAGAGAAGAGAACAGGAACTACGGATGTGAGTATCAAAAATAGGATGCAAGAGACGGAAGACAGGATCTCAGGCAAGGAAGATTCCATGGAAGAAATCAGTATATCATCAAAAGAAAATGAGAAAGCTAAAAAATCTCTCACCCACAACATCCAAGAAATCAAGGACTCAATGAAAAGATGGAACCTAAGAATTATAGGCATAGAGGAAAGAGAAGACTCCTGACTCCATGATCCAGGAAATATCTTCAACAAAATCATAGAAGAAAAGTTCCCAAACCTAAAGAAGGAGATGCCAATAAAAATCCAAAGGTCTTACAGAACACCGAACAGATTAGATCAGAAAAGAAACTCCTCTCACCACATAATAATAGAAACTCCAACTGTAGAGAACAAAGAAAGGATATTAAAAGCTGTAAGAGAAAAAGGCCTAGTCACATACAATGGCAGACCCATCAGAATCACACCTGACTTCTCCTCAGAAACATTAAAAGCTAGAAGGGCCTGGACAGATGTCCTACAAGCCCTGAGAGAACATAGGTGCACAGCCAGACTACTATATCCAGCAAAACTCTCTATCAACATAGAAGAAGAAAACAAGATATTCCATGACAAAATCAAATTCAAACAATATCTCCTCACAAACCCGGCCCTACAGAAGATCCTAGAAGGAAAATTGCAACACAGAGAAGATAACTACACCCAAGAAAACAGAGGAAATAGAAACCTCCACAGCAACTAAACAAAAAGAAACACAAGGCAATCAGCTATACCAAAATAATGGGAAAAAACAACCCCTGGTCACTAATATCCATCAATATCAATGGACTCAACTCGCCAGTAAAAAGACACAGACTTACAGACTGGATCCATAAACAAGACCCATCTTTTGTTGTATACAAGAAACACATCTCTGACAGACATTTGTTGTAGAGCAGGGATTATGAAGGACTTAACCTACCCTGTCTTGGCAGAGTTAGGCTGTCGACTTCACTGCTACCAAGTTTTGTCCTTTTTGGACAGCAGTCTGTCTGCAGTTGGTGCAAGGGGTTTTTTCATGCCAAGAGAAAGGCTTGCCACTAATTCAACCATCTTACAGTGGAGGTTCTTCGATGCTTATCTTCTACTTGGAGTAGAATAGGGGGTGCTGTCAGGTGCTGATATGTCTCGATATCAAAAAAAATCTTGATTTAAGATAACATCTTTGAATACCATATTCTGCAGATCTCTACAGGTTTTTGAAGATGCCCTATCCATCTCTTGTATTTAGATAAGCAAATGTTGCTTGTCTCTTAGCAACTTGATTACTGGGTAGTTTAGAGAATATCTGTGATAGACTGTCATAGTAGCTAACAAAGTGACATGTTTGCATGACTAGGAGTTTGTTTTAACTATCCTAGACCGTTTTAGAAGGTTGGTATCAAGAGGTCAGAGCTTCACATTTTATTTTTAAGTATCTCTAGGTATGATACCATTGGGAACCTACCTCCCTGCTCTAACAAATGTCTGTCAGAGAAACAGGACCCAAAGGCTGAAGATTGATGCTGGAATGTATGGAGAGAAATTGGGAACTGTCCAGGCAGTCATTGGTATGTTCTTTCTTAGTTTTGGAAGCTGCAGACCCTGCCCTTCCTATATAAGCAAATATATTTATCCCTCTCAGGTCTCTGAGGTGGTTGAAGAATAGACAGCTAGAGTCTCATAGTTAAATTTTGAACTGTTTAGAAATCAAGAGGGTGTTATAGATCTAAGAAGATACTCTTAAAAGTGTGTTGCAAGATAGTATGAATGTTGAGTCACATATAGACCTTTAAACTCATGGAGTTGGTTAGATAGTAGAATGTTAAAGTCAGGGGACAAATATGTATAAACTGGACATTGGGAAGGTATACTGGGCCAATTTACTCTCATAAATGTGGCATATTTATATCTGTTGTTTTGTATAATACTTACTGTTATAAGAGAAGGCACCATCAGTTGGACTGAAAGGGGAAACTTCTGGGGGGAAGAGGGTGGAAGAGCGGGATAGGAAGGGGGAATAGGGAGGGGTTTGTGACTGAGAGTAACTTGAAGAAAAAAAAATAAAGTATTTATAAAAAAAAAAAAAAAGAAACACATCTAACTATTGAAGATAAACACTACCTCAGAGTAAAGGGCTGGGAAAAGGTCTTCCAAGAAAATGGACCCAGGAAACAAGCTGGAGTAGCCACCCTAATATCAAACAAAATAGACTTCCAATTGAAGTTAACAAAAAAAAAAGACAGAGAAGGGCATTACATACTCAGTAAAGGAAATATCCACCAAGAGGACATCTCAATATTGACCATCTATGCCCCAAATACAAAGGCACCTACATTTATAAAAGAAATGCTTATAAAACTTAAATTGCACATCGATCCAAACATTTTAATAGTGGGAGACTTCAACACCCCACTCACAACTATGGACAGATCATCAAGACAGAAGCCAAACAGAGAAATAATGAGTCTAACAGAGGTCATGAACCAAATGGACCTAACAGATATCTACAGAACGTTTCACGCAAACACAAAAGAATACACCTTCTTCTCAGCACCTCACGGAACCTTCTCCAAAATCGACCACATAGTTGGACACAAAGATAGCCTCAACAGATACAAGAAAACTGAAATAACACCTTGTATCTTATCAGACCACCATGGAATAAAGCTGAACTTCAATAGCAAAAGAATCAACAGAAAGTCTACACTCACATGGAAATTGAACAACTCTTTACTAGAGGACCACTGAGTAGGGAAGAAATAAAGAAGGAAATCAAAGACTTCTTAAAATACAACGAAAATGAAGACACAACATACCCAAACTTACAGGACACAATGAAAGCTGTGCTACGAGGAAAGTTCATAGCACTAAGTGCCTTAACAAGAAAATTGTGACAGCTCACATTAGCGAATTAACAGGTAAACTGGGTGAATTGGAAAACAAAAGAAGCAAACACTCCCAAGAGGAGCAGAAGGCAGGAGATGATCAAACTTAGGGCTGAAATCAACAACTTAGAAACAAAAAGAACTATACAAAGAATCAATGAAACCAAGAGTTGGTTCTTTGAGAAAATCAACAAAATAGACACTCCCTTAGCCAAATTGACTAAAAGACAGAGGGAGAAAACACAAATCAACAAAATCAGAAATGAAAAGAGAGAAATAACAACAGACATTGAGGAAATCCAGATAATATTTAGATCCTACTTTAAAAATCTATACTCCACCAAATTTGAAAACTTAAGTGAAATGGACAATTTTCTTGATAGATTCCACCTACCGAAGCTAAATCAAGATCAGATAAACAGATTAAACAGCCCTATAACCCCTAAGGAAATAGCAACAGTCATTAAAAATCTCCCAACGAAAAAAAGTCGAGGGCCAGATGGCTTTAGCACGGAATTCTACCAGGCCTTCAAAGAGGAGCTAACACCAATACTTTTCAAACTCTTTCACCAAATAGAATCTGAAAGAACATTGCCAAACTCATTCTATGAGGCCACAGTCACCCTGATTCCTAAACCACACAAAGACCCAACAAAGAAAGAGAACTTCAGACCAATCTC
The DNA here is from genome assembly GCA_907164525.1 of Lophiomys imhausi. Classification (NCBI taxonomy): domain Eukaryota; kingdom Metazoa; phylum Chordata; class Mammalia; order Rodentia; family Muridae; genus Lophiomys; species Lophiomys imhausi. Next base: position 5,580 of record CAJQZJ010022637.1, on the reverse strand, counting down.
CCTCATGAACATAGATGCAAAAATACTTAATAAAATACTAGCAAACCGAATTCAAGAACACATCAAAAGTATCATACACCATGATCAAGTAGGCTTCATCCCAGGAATGCAAGGATGGTTCAACATATGAAAATCTATCAACGTCATTCACCATATAAATGAGATGAAAGGAAAAAAACACATGATAATCTTGCTTGACGCAGAAAAGGCATTTGACAAAATCCAACACCCCTTCATGCTAAAAGTTCTGGAGCGAATGGGCATACAAGGACCATACCTAGAAATAATAAAGGCAATATACAGCAGGCCAGTGGCCAACATCAAATTAAATGGAGAGAAACTTGAAGCATTTCCTCTAAACTCAGGGACAAGACACGGATGTCCACTTTCACCATATCTCCTCAATATAGTACTTGAAGTTCTTGCTAGAGCAATAAGACAACTAAAGGAGATCAAGGGGATAAACATTGGAAATGAAGAAGTCAAATTATCCCTATTTGCAGATGATATGATAGTATACATAAGCGACCCCAAAAATTCCACCAGAGAAGTCTTACAGCTGATAAACACCTTCAGCAAAGTGGCTGGATACAAAATTAATTCAAAAAAAAATCAGAAGCCCTTCTTTATACAACAAACAAATGGGCTGAGAAAGAAATAAGGGAAACAACCCCCTTCACAATAGCCACAAACAACATAAAATACATGGAGGTAACTCTAACCAAGCTAGTAAAGAACCTGCACAACAAGAACTTCAAGCCCTTGAAGAAAGAAATGGAAGAGGCCTTTAGAAGATGGAAAGATCTCCCATGCTCATGGATAGGTAGGACCAACATAATAAAAATGGCCATTCTACCAAAAGCAATATATAGATTCAATGCAATTCCTATCAAAATACCAACACAATTTTTTATAGACTTGGAAAGAGCTATTCTCAATTTCATATGGAACAAGAAAAAGCCCAGAATAGCTAAAGCAATCCTGTACAATGAAAAACCATCTGGAGGTATCACCATCCCAGATTTCAAGCTGTACTACAGAGCAATAGTTGTAAAAACAGCATGGTATTGGTATAGAAACAGACCAGTAGATCAATGGAATCGAATTGAAGATCCAGAAATAGATCCACACACTTATGGCCACCTAATTTTTGACAAAGAAGTCAAAACAGCACAATGGAAGGACAGCATCTTTAACAAATGGTGCTGTCCAACTATATGTCCACTTGTAAAAAAATGAAATTAGACCCACACTTATCACCTTGTACAAAACTTAAGTCCAAGTGGATCAAAGACCTTAACATAAGGCTGGTCACACTAAATCTACTAGAAGAAAAAGTGGGAGAAACCCTCAAACTCATTGGCACAGTTGACAACTTCCTGAACAGAACACCAACAGCTCAGGCACTGAGATCTACAATCAATAAATGGGACCTCATGGAACTGAAAAGCTTCTGTAAGGCAAAGGACACTGTCATTCAAACAAAACGGCAGCCTACAGACTGGGAGAAAATCTTCACCAACCCCACATCTGACAGAGGGCTAATATCCAATATCTACAAAGAACTCAAGAAATTAAATGCCAAGAAACCAAATAATCCAATCAAAAAATGGGGGACAGAGCTAAATAGAAAATTCACAAAGGAGGAATCCGTAATGGCTATAGACACTTGAAGAAATGCTCAACATCCTTAATCATCAGAGAAATGCAACTCAAGACAACTCTGAGATTCCATCTCACACCTGTCAGAATGGCTAAGATCAAAAGCTCAAATGACAGCACATGCTGGCGAGGGTGTGGAGAAAGGGGTACCCTACTCCATTGCTGGTGGGAGTGCAGACTTGTGCACTATGGAGGTCAGTCTGGCGATATCTTAGAAAACTTGGAATAGCTTTGCCTCAGGACCCAGCCATACCACTTCTGGGTATACATCCTATTGCCTCTTCATGGAATCATAAGGAAGTCTCCTTATCTATGTTCATAGCAGCCTTATTTGTAATAGCTAGAAAATGGAAACAACCCAGATTTCCCTCAACCGAAGAATGGGTTAAAAAACTATGGTACATCTACACAATGGAATATTATTCAGCTATGAGGAACAATGAAATTATGCAATTTGCAGCCAAATGGATGGAACTAGAAAAGCTCAACCTGAGTGAGCTAACCCAAATTCAGAAGGATGCATATGGCATCTATTCACTTATAGTAGGATTTTAGCTATATAGTAGAAGGTATTGATATTACAACTAACACACCAAAGGGAACTTGGACATAGACTTTTTTCTTTTTTAATTTAATTTTCTTTTTTATATTTTTTTCTCTTTTTTTGTCTTTTTTATCTATTTGTGTGCTTATTTGTTTGTTTTTTTTTTAGTTCTTTCTCTCCCGGGCAATGAGACACTCTTCACTGATGGTACTGCCTTGTAGATCCCCAATGAATGAGGAGGCTCTTGGCCCTCATACGACCTCTCAACTGAGTTGAGGGACTGTTATATAAGGACACCCCTCCCCAGAGAGATGGGATGGAAGGGTTAGGAGGCAAAGAAAAAAAAGTGAAATGTGATGTTTAGGCCGTTTATTACTAATTGTCATAAACTGTTTAGGATAATTAAAAATGCAAACTAATAATTATGCAAGCCGATCATTCTGTTAGGTACTATGACAGCCTATTATAGTTATTTTCTAAGCTAATCAGGAATAAAGCTGCTAAGAGACAAGCAACATCTTCTTACCCTAATAGAAGAGATAGATAGGGCCTCTTCAAAAACCTCAAGATATCTGCAGAATATGGCATTCAAAGATGTTTTCGTAACTTTAGATTATTTTATATCAAGACATATCAGCTCCTGACAGCATCCCCGATTCTACCCCAATTACAAGATTAGCATCAAAGAATCTCTAGTGGGTGATGATTGAATTAGTGACAAGCCTATCTCTTGGTAGGAAAAGCCCCTTGCTCCAACTGTAGACAGAATGCTGTCCAAAAAGGACAAAACTTGGAAGCAGGTAAGTCGACAGCCTTTCTCTGCCAAGACAGGGTAGGCAAGTCCTTCATAACCCCTGCTCTGCAGTCAATATCTGTCAGAGAAACGGGGCCAAACGACTGAAAATGGATGCTGTAATGTATGGAGAGAAAATGGGAACTGTCCAGGCAGCCAGTGGTATGTCATGTCTTAGTTTTGGAAGCTGCAGGCCCTGTACTTCCTATATAATCAGATATATTTATCCCTCTCAAGTCTCTGAGGTGGTTGAAAAACAGATATCTAGAGCCTCATAATTAAATTTTGAGTTGTTTAGGAGTCAAGAGAGTGTTATAGATCTAAGAAGATGCTTTTAAAATTGTGTTGCAAGTTAGTATGAATGTTGAGTTAGATATAGAACCTTAAACTCATGGAGATGGTTAGATAGTAGAATGTTAAAGTCAGGTGACAAATACAAATGGACTGGACATTGGGAATGTACGCTAAGCCCTATAACCCTCATAACTCTGGCCTAATTACCTCTGATGTTTTTATTGTATTTATTATTATAAGAGAAAGAGCCATTTGTTGGACTGAAAGGGGAAACTGTAGGGGGAAATAAGATATACCTTAAACTTAAAAAAAAAAGGGAAGAGGATGGGGGTTGAGGGTGGGAGGGTGGGACTGGAGGGGGGGATAGGGAGGGGACTGCGATTGAGATGTAACTTGAAGAAATAAAATATAAAGAAAAAAAGTAAAAAATAAATATACTTTTGAATCTGGGGTCTCCCTTCAGCAATGCTTGGACCCTTACCATTACAAGATGAAAAATAAATACATAAAATAACTAGAATAATCTGAGTCCTTACATCACAACTAGAAATACTGTACTTCAAGCAACTTATCAGGGTTTTAATAAAAACACAAAAGTCAATTGTATTTTTATATACTATCATGAAAAATTTAACAAAATTTAAAAAATTTTTTAAGTATGCCTAAGTAAAATAGAATTAAAAATAAATTTAAGAAAAGACAGTAAAAAACTTGATAGAGATAGCTTTATTCCAGATTGCAAAATACTACAGAAGGATCATAATGAAAACAACACAGTACTGTCATAATATTGAATAAAGTAACCAAAAGAATAGGATTGAGAACCCACATATAATCTCAAACTTCTACAGCCACCTGAATTTTGACAAAGAAGCCAACAATGTGCATTAGAGAAGAGATATCATTATTAATAAATCATGCCAGTCAAATAGGATAGATTTCTATAGAAGATTAAAGCTAGATTCTTATCTCTTACCCGGACCAAAACTCAACATCAAATGCCATCAGTATAAGACATGATACTTTTAACCTGAAAAAGGAAAAAGCAGAGAATTGATTTTATAAGCATGGACCAGAACTATCTGAAGAGGATCCCAATTGGCATAGATTAAGACCAATGACTGGTAAGTGGAGCATCATGAAACAGTAACTGTAAATCTGTACAGCAAAGGATACCATCATTTGAGTGTCCAGAAAAATGAAAATGGAAAAAAAAATATTTGCCAGCCATTCATCTGGCATGGGTTTAGTGTTCAAAAAAAAAAGAAAGAACTAAAAAAGCTCTAAAAAAAAAAATTAAGCAGCAAAATAAAGAAAGTGTGACATGGAATTAGAGAGATCTCCAAAATGTCCTCTTCAAGAGGACATTTATTTTAAGGCTGAAAATAAATATGCTAAGTAAGAGAAAGGAGGAGAATGCCTTGAATAATTTTCTGAAAAGTCATGTTATATGTGTCTGTTGAGATGAAAATCAACTATCCAGAGGCTAGAGGGTGTTACTGAGTGGAAACGTTTCTTTCCCGGGAGGGTTTAGGTTAAATGGGTTTATGCATTTCTCAAACAAAGATTTTACTGCTCATAGGACATCATATGTCCTAAAGCTAGTGAAGGTACCATTGTATGAAAATCCATGGGTCTAGTTTCATAACGCGAAGAAAATAGATACACTATGATATGCTAATTAGTTTTACTCACAAATACAAAGCCACAATTAATACATGTTACTTGTATTAGAAAACATACAGAAGGTTTTCCTAAGATGAGTGTTGTTAGCTTGCTTGGAATTGGAAATGATAAGTTACCATCATCAGTAGAGGAAAAGTGTGAATTATGTTACATTTGGAACATGTATAAAATTTACCAGAGCTACTTAGACAGTGTTGTTAAATCTCAAAAATAGAATCTTTTTTTAAAAACACATGAAAATGTACTGGGGTTCCATTTTAACATATTCTGAAGACAAAACTATACCACATTATTTAAAGATGGATTAAAAACTACTACTTTACTTAAGAAAGCAATAATTGATATATTATTTTGCTATATATACAAATTTGAGTCAAGTTTTAGCCTAAGGAGATTGAATGTATGTAAGGGCTTGTACTCTAAAAGTATAATAATGTAATGTAACCTAGTAAAGAGAGAGAGAGAGAGAGAGAGAGAGAGAGAGAGAGAGCTACATATACATTTTCTTTTTTTTAATAATTTATTTTTTATTTCTTCAAGTTACATCTCAATCACAATCCCCTCCCTACTCCCCCCTCCAGTCCCACCCTTCCACCCTCCT
>CAJQZJ010022628.1:0-11202 GCA_907164525.1 Lophiomys imhausi | reverse complement strand
AAGCATTTCCTCTGAACTCAGGGACAAGACAAAGATGACCACTTTCACCATATCTCTTCAATATAGTACTTGAATTCCTTGCTAGAGCAAAAGACAACTAAAGGAAATCAAAGGGATAAACATTGGAAATGAAGAAGTCAAATTATCCCTATTCACAGATGATATGTTAGTATACATAAGCGACCCCAAAAACTCCACCAAAGAACTCTTACAGCTGATAAACAACTTCAGCAAGGTGGCTGGATACAAAATTAACTCAAAAAAATCAGAAGCCCTTCTTTATACAACAAACAAGCATACCGAAAAAGAAATAAGTGAAACAACCCCCTTCACAATAACCACAAACAATATAAAATACCTGGGGGTAACGCTAACCAAGCAAGTAAAGGACCTATATAACAAGAACTTCAAGCCCTTGAAGAAAGAAATGGAAGAGGCATTTAGAAGATGGAAAGATCTCCCATGATCATGGATAGGTAGGATCAACATAATAAAAATGGTTATTCTACCAAAAGCAATATATAGATTCAATGCAATTCCTATCAAAATACCAACACAATTCTTTATAGACTTGGAAAAAGCTATACTCAACTTCATATGGAACAACAAAAAGCCCAGAAAAGCTAAATCGGTCCTGTACAATAAAAATCATCTGGAGGTATCACCATCCCAGATTTCAAGCTGTACTACAGAGCTATAATAATAAAAACAGCATGGTACTGGTATAGAAACAGACTAGTGGATCAAAGGAATCGAATTGAAGATCCAAATATGGACCCACACACCTATGGCCAACTAATCTTTGACAAAGAAGCCAAAACGGCACAATGGAAGAAGGACAGCATCTTCAACAAATGGTGCTGGTCCAACTGGATGTCCACTTGTAAAAGAATGAAATTAGACCCATACCTATCACCTTGTACAAAATTTAATTCCAAGTGGATCAAAGACCTTAACATAAGGTTGGCCACACTAAAGATAGTAGAAGAAAAATTAGGAGAAACCCTCGAACTCATTGGCACAGGTGACAACTTCCTGAACAGAACACCAACAGCTCAGGACTTGAGATCAACAATCAATAAATGGGACCTCATGAAACTGAAAATCTTCTGTAAGGCAAAAGACACTGTCATTTGAACAAAACAGCAGCCTACAGACTGGGAGAAAATCTTCACCAACCCCACATCTGATAGAGGGCTATTATCTAAAATCTACAAAGAACTCAAGAAACTTAATGCCAAGAAACCAAATAATCCAATCAAAATATGGGAGAAGGAGCTAAATAGAGAATTCACAAAGGAGGAATCCCTAATGGCCGAGAGTCACCTGAAGAAATGCTCAACATCCTTAATCATCAGAGAAATTCAACTCAAGACGACCCTGAGATTCCATCTCACACCTGTTAGAATGGCCAAGATAAAGAGCTCAAATGACAGCACATGCTGGCGAGGGTGTGGAGAAAGGGGAACCCTCCTCCATTGCTGGTGGGAGTGCAGACTTGTGCAACCACTATGGAGGTCTGTTTGGAGATATCTTAGAAACCTTGGAATAACTTTGCCTCAGGACCCAGCCATACCACTTCTGGGTAAACACCCAAAGGACACCTCACGGAGACATAGGGAAGTCTCCTCATCTATGTTCATAGCAGCCTTATTTGTAATAGCTAGTAACTGGAAACAACCCAGATGTCCCTCAACTGAAGAATGGATTCAAAATGGTGGTACATATATAAAATGGAATATAGCTCAGCTATAAGAAACAATGAAATCATTCAATTTGCAACCAAATGGATGGATCTAGAGAAGCTCATCCTGAGTAAGCTAACCCAGACTCAGAAGGATGCACATGGCATCTATTCACTTATAGTAGGATTTTAGCTATATTGTATGGGATATCTGTACTACAACCAACACACCAAAAGGAACATGGACATAAATTTCTGTTTTCTTTTCATTTCTTTTTCTTTTTCCTTTCCCTCTTTTTCTCTTTCTTTTTCCTCTCTTTTTTTGTTGTTGTTCTTTGTTTTTATGGGTTTGTGTGTATGTTGGTTTTTTTTTTTAGTTCCCCCCCCCCCCGTAGCAAGGAGACACCTTTCACTGGCAGTACTGCCTCGTAGACCCCTGGTGTATGAAGATGCCCTCAGCCCTCATATGACTCCTGATCTGTGGTGAGAGACTGATATGCAGGGACACTCCACCCCAGAGGATCAAGATGGAAGGGTCAGGGAGTAGAGCATGGGAGGGTGGGGCTGGGAAGCAGGAAAAGAGGACAATATGTCAAGGATGTAACCTGTAGCAACAAACAAATAAATTTACTAATTAAAAAAAAAAGAGGGTAACAACGTTAAAACACTGTAAATAAAATAAAGGACACAGCCGTTCAACCTGGTTTTATAAACCTCCAAGTGCCGAAAAAACATAGTGCTAAGGTAAAATACAGGAGAAATGTGTTATTAACCCATGCCTTTAACTTCAGCAGAGACGGGAGGAGCACCATAGAGTTAGTGGACTTATAAATTCTAGAGTTACACGGAACAGGGTGGTGAGGGTACACACCCTTAATCCCATCATTCAAGAAGAGTACACCCTTAACCCCAACACACTAGAGACAGAAACAGGCAGATCTCAGAGCTCAAGGTCAGCCTGATACAAAACAAACTCTAAATAAAGAAAAACTTCAATCCAGGAGTGGTTGAACACATCTTTAATCCCCTCAGATGGGAACCACAGGTCTCGGATCCCAATAATTAGAATGCAGAGACACACACATAGGATTTGGAAGGACCTAAGTTTAAAAGCTACTTACAAAAGGCCCACACAACACAAACAAATTGTCCTTCGAGACCTCAAAATATATACACTAAAGCTGGTTTAGCTCCAAAATAACAAAATAATTTCTTCTTTAAACCAGATTGAAAGATAACACTTTATATATTGTCAAAACCAAATTTGCTTCAGGAGAAATATTACCTACACCCCCCCCAAAAAAAGAGGGCGATTGTCCCTGAGTGAGGAATAGGGCAGGGCTCTGTTCTTATCTTTCCAGGAGAATCAAAGCATCCATTCAAAGAACCCAGGGACAACTGGACAACGGAAACCTCAGCAGAAATCAGAATCAGACACCAAAAGAAGACGAGTGACCCAGATGATTCAGCCTGACAGACTCCCTCAATAGATGTCTCCATCAAAAGCCTACAACCACAACAACTCAATATCGCTAAGACCGTTCAGCTCTACACAATGCCCCAGCCAGAACCTCAGTAAAGCCTGGAAGTTCAGCTTCTGCCTACAAACTCCTTAGGACATCTAAACAGCTGAGAACAGAAGGACTGAACATAAAAGGATTGTATTAACATTTTTAACCATTTTTCCATTTTGGTTTGGGCCACAAACAGGTTTACTATTACCCAAATCAGCAGGAAGTCATTTTAAGAGAGCAACGTCCCATACCCAGAGGGTGGGGAGGGTGTTTCTCCGCCCCCCCCCCCTTTTTCGGTTATTTGAAGGACAACTGATAACTCTGTTATTTAGGGGAAGAGATTACAAGTTGTTAAATGGTCCTGTTTAATGGGTATTGGAGGTTAGACCCAGGGTACTCCTTCTTTCCCTTTTCTGTATCCTTCTTTATCTCCTATGTAGGAATGCACGGACTTGAGAAAAATCGAGACATAGCACAGGAAGGATCAAGAAGAAAGGTCACATTATTGAATATGCCCTTATACCCTTGTATATTGATACAAAATTAATAGTATATTTGGCTAAAGTGGTATTGAGCATTGTTTATTGTGCAAAAATAAGATTGTATTGGTCTACGTCAGTATTGATATTTGTATATTGATACAAAATTAAGATTATAGTTGGCCACAATGGTATTGACCCTTGTATATGGACGCAATATTAAGATTGTATTGGGCCTCATAGGCATTGATCTTTGTATATTGATACAAAATTAAGAGTATATTTAGCCACATTTGAATAGATCTTTGTATATTGATACAAAATTTAAGGTAACACTTCCTAATGGTATCGTACCTAGAGATACTTAAAAGTGAAATGTGAAGCTCTGGGCTCTTGATACCAACCGTCTTAAACTGTTTAGGATAGTTAAGAAAAACAAACTCCTAGTCATGCATGCATGTCACCTTGTTAGCTACTAAGACAGTCTATCACAGATATTTTCTAAGCTACTCAGTAATCAAGTTGTTAAGAGACAAGCAACATTTGCTTATCTAAATACAAGAGATAGATAGGGCATCTTCAAAAACCCCAAGAGATCTGGAGAATATGGCATTCAAAGATGTGGTCTTAAATTAAGATTTTTTTTTGATATCGTGACATATCAGCTCCTGACAGCACCCCCTAGTCTACTCCAAGTAGAAGAAAAACATCGAAGAATCTCCAGTGTGAGATTGTTCAATTAGTGGCAAGCCTATCTCTTGGCATGTAAAAACTCCTTGCTTCAAATGCAGACAGACTGCTGTCCAAAAAGGACAAAACTTGGTAGCAGGGAAGTCGACAGCCTAGCTCTGCCAAGACAGGGTAGGTAAGTCCTTCATAATCCCTGCTCCACAATAAATGTCTGTCAGAGAAACAGGACCAAAAGGCTGAAGACTGATGCTGGAATGTATGGAGAGAAAATTGGAACTGTCCAGGTAGTCACTGGTTTGTCATTTCTTAGTATTGGAAGCTGCAGGCCCTGCACTTCCTATACAATCAGATATATTTATCCTTCTCAGCTCTCTGAGGTGGTTTAAGAATAGACAGCTTGAGTCTCATAGCTAAATTTTGAGTTGTTTAGGAATCAAGAGGGCGTTCTAGATCTAAGAAGATGCTTATTATAGTGATGCAAGTTAGTATGAAAACTAAGTCAGTTATAGAACTTTAAACTCATGGAGATGGTTAGAAGGTAGAAGGTTAAAGTCAGGGGCCAAATATGTATGAACTGGACATTGGGAAGGTATACTGGGCCATTTAACTCTCATAAATGTGGCATATTTAATTCTGCTGTTTTGTATAGAATTTACTGTTATAAGAGAAAGAACCATTTGTTGGAATGAAAAGAGAAGCTGTTGGGGGGGGGTGAAGAGGGTGGAAGGGTGGGACAGGAAGAGGGAATAGGGAAGGGTTTGCAACTGAGATGTAACTTGAAAAAAAAATAAAGTACTTATAAAAAAAAGAATTAATATGACAATCAAAATACATGATAAGCAATTATAAATACCTTACTAACATTTAGAGTAAAAACAGTACCTAACCTACTTGTAGAATACATTTATTGGAGAAGTTTGATTGTTAGTCCAAATAATTCAACATGCTGTTGTAAGTAAATTAACACCATATTGGATTATCAGCTAATGGTCCAAGTCTATGTTTTCAATATTTAGAGGTACATGGAGGGAATTATGCTTCAACTAGTAAGAGCATTTGAGGCTCTTACAGATGATAGCCAAACACTTCCCAGAACCCATATGGAAGCTCATAGCTATCTGTAACTCCAGTTTCAGGGAATCTGATGTCCTTTGGTTTTTGTTTGTTTGTTTTTGTTTTTGTTTTAACCTTCATGGATATCAGGCATTACATGATTCTCAAATATGCGTTAAGGGAAATAATTAATGCACATGAAATAAAAAATAAAAATATTTTGTAGAAACCTAGAGAAGAAGAGAAATACACTTAGATTTTTCTGAACCACACTTTCATCTATCAACATATCTGAGATAAATAATTCTGCTGAATTCCAAATGTTGCCAAGAACACTTTTCACCAAGGAGTGCACCATAGCTTAATTTATAACCAATTTCTTGGCAAAACATCCCAGAACCTAATAAATCTTTACAGTCATATTTTCAGTAATTATTACTACATGCCAATATATTAATACTACATTAAGGGAAATGTGATCTTTCTCCATTTCACTTTAGGATCTTCATAATTGTTTGGAGATTACCATTTTTCATCACCTTTTCTTCTGTGGATTTATTTCACAACTCTTATTCATGGATTTTGATTACCACATTAGGTTAATATTTAGTACAAAGACCTTTGAAAGACTCACGGAAATTGTTCTGGAATATATGATGAAGCAGATAATGGCAATAGTTCTGCATTTAATAAATACTAAAACCAAAATGTTATTAAAGGTTATATCACTTATTAATTATATTTAATTTTCTCTAATAAAGCAATTACTATGCATGACATAAAAAACTAAATGTATATAAAACTCAAAGGCATCTATAAATATAAATAAACATAGAACAGTAATTTTTCTAGAAAATACTTTCTAAACTTTAAGAAATTTGGTAAAGTCAGAATGTGTAGTTGTGAAAACATTTCATATGTTCATTTAACAGTAATACAGTTTGTTCTTTCTAGGAATAAAGTCTCCTCTCTAAAGGAGTTCTAGTGTAATAAATACAGAAATTAATTGCATATAATATTGATTTGTAGATCATTATTCAAATCAAATCACAATCAAGTGTAAAGAATTTTGCAGCCTACCATAAAAATAAGTCCAGTTCTCATCACAGCTTCTGAACATAATATCTTCCTGTGACATTACAATTTTCATTGTGGGAATTTGTGATATATGGCACATGAGCTGTCCCACAGTCCTCTCTTCACAGTATGTTGATTTTTGACTGGTATGGTAAGACTTTGAGTTGTATAGTTATTGTTATAATTTCTCTGTGGAAAAGCAGCTGCTACTTTTTGCTGTTAAGTGAGTATCTAAGATTTAAATTTATGTCATATAAATAAAACAAAGAGAAAGAAAATACTGTATGCAACATTTATAGAGTTTAATAGATGTGTTCCATCTGTTTTTGAAGCTCATTGCCTTCGTTCATGAAGATGAGGCATATTATGGCAGAATTGTATATCAAAATAGCATACACTAATATTTTTGGTTGAAAATTGTCAACTCACTATAGTCATTTCTTGTTAAATAAACCTAAAAATCATTTACAGCCTAAAACAATGTCAGCACTAAGTATGTAATATTTATTTAGTTATTGGTAAATAAAAGTATTCTCCTTGATAATTCATTATTTGTATATCGACAAATATTATTTCAGAGAATGATAAGGTTAAGGGGAGAGAGGTGGCTATCACTATGCAGAATTAGAATAAAATCTTTTTAATAATTTGACATCATATATGATATGTTTTGGACATGAGATGTCTCGTAAAGGCTCATGCACATATACTTAATGATAGGTGACCAAAGAAATATTCAGAAGAGACACTCTTGGGAAGTGATTGGATTATGAGGGCTCTATCTGACAAATAAATTAATCCCTTTAAGAACTCTTAATTTCAAGTCTTATTAAGTGATAGAAAATAGGAGGTGGAGACTAGGTGAGAGAAATGAGTTACTGGGCACATGCTATGAAAGGTAGCATATTGTCTGCTCTTTTCATAGCTCTTCACAAGCAAATCATGAGCTGAATGACTTTGTCTATAATATGCTACTAAACATAAAGCACTGTGCAAAACTACTGCAGCCAGAAATGGTGATCTAGAATAAATCCTGCCTTTTTCGAATTGTTTATATGAGATGTTTTGTTGCATAGAAAGTAAAATGACACAATGTGTTGTATAAACACACTACAACACAAAACAACAAACACTATAACTTCTAAGACCTTCGATACCTGGATTATCTTCTTCAGAATGTTTAAAGGAAACTATTTTTTTCTTAATGTTTGAGGATAGTATGAATTACTTGCTGTGCATTAAAAAAAGAAACTAGACTAACAATATTGTTTGAATCAATATTAGAAAAAAATTAAAATAAAAAATATATTAACTACAAAAATCCTTACACTGAAATGGTGGTTATTAACTACTTTTAGTCCCACAATGTACAAAGATGAAATTATTTACTACCCTGGGGCAACAGAGACAAGCAATGTTTACAAAACTTTTTCAAATTTACAAGCTTGACCACAGTTGATTCTTAAGACTTCTCAGTCTCATTCAGCCAATCCATTTGTCTTATTCCTTGGATTGCTATAATAAAATGCCATGACTAGGGAAGTCATAAAAATTCATAAATATATTTCACATAAATCTGTTGGCTAAGAAAACAAAAGCATATAACCTGCAGATTCCAGATTGATGATGCCCCAGTTCCTGGTTCACAGAAGGTATCGTTTTATTATAGCCTTAGATGGTGGAATAGCAAGAGTCATCAGAGCTTCCTTTATCAGAGATATCAGTCCATTCATAAGGGAGCCACCTTTATGACCCACTTCTTAGAGGGAAGGCCATTAAAGCTCAGGAAAGCAAACAAAAATTGCAGGTCTCAGAAAATAAACAAAACTCTCATAAATCTTAGGAAGCTTCTGAAACCACCTAGGTTAGTGTTGTTCCTTTTTAAGTTTATAAAACTGAGGACAGGAAACACCCCAGACAGCTGAGGCTCATGCATGTCTGCAGATACCTATTATTTGTTCAGGAAGTGTCATACATGTGGCTTTCATGAGTAGTAGTCAATGCCTACAGGGGCTTCCCTGGTGAGTCATCCATGCTCTGTAAGTCCTCACATATTCTTCTGTAAGTTATATTTAAAAGCTCACTAGTTGACTAATTTAGCTGAGCATAATACTTTCACTGGCTTGCTGTCAGAGCCATATGTGTTCATGTCTCTACATGAAGTCATAGCACTAGTTCCTAAACAAAAAACCATATAATCTGATGATTACAGACTTATCTCTGAGAAAAGCTCATTTCAATTTCAGCTTTGTTTCATTTCTACAATAGTCACATGTAAAATCATGAGTTTTGTTGTTGTTGTTGTTGTTGCTTTTAAAACGCAAACTAGCCATTATAGCTCTGAGCACTAGTATTAAGAATTTAATATATAGAACCATTTGTTTCTGTTCTAAATTCATTCTTACTAAATAGAAAACAGACAACTTATATGTAGACTAAGAGGCTTTCACACACATTTCATTCCACAGTTGGTCAAAAAAAAAAAAAAAGACTAAAAGAACATTTTTCTGCATCAACTCACAACTTGAGTACCACTATTATTTTTTGATATTGTTTAAACCTGAAGTTACAAATTCTCAGAATCAAACTGGTGTTATGGTTTGAAAATCACAATACACTCTAGAAGGGAGATTTCTGCATTTCTTTTAACACCATTGAAAAGGCCATAGTACATCTGTAAAGGATAATTACAGAGAGAGTTAATTAACATGGATCCTGTCCCATAAAGTTATATATTTTCTTGTAACAGCAAAGAATACACAAGAGCCTAGACACTGAGCATTCTAATTGACAATCTTTGTATAGTAACCTGGGTTATCTATAGTCTTACAATTTATTTTTGCTCTAATATAAGGATAGGAAATAGTCACATTCAGGTTATTTTAGATAATAATTGCATAAATTGTAAATATTTTCTGTGAAATATTTATTAAATTGTGCATCTGACTAACAAGTTCCAGAACTAACCCACCTGTTCAGAAGTCCTTCATGTTAAAAGTCAAGAGAAGAGGGGCGGGTCAAGATGGCGGCGACCTACACTGATGCATTTTGAACACGGGGAAAAAAGAGCCATAAAAAACACAGAGTTATTGGGCACTGTGCAAAAACCGGAGGGGCTAGAACCCCCCCCCCAGGAACACTCACAGCTCCCAAGGGACTGTTAAAAGTCCAAGGGCAAGGCTCTCCCCATCTCTCACAGACACGGAAGCCACTAAACCCGGGATTCAGGAACTCCCATTTGGAGAGGCGCCTGGTAAGATCGATCCCAACTTACAGCAGGCAGAATCAGGGTCCACTTGGCCATAGATCACTGGCCTATTGGGCTCCCCACACATCAGGTTGAACTTATACCCACTTAAAAAAATTTGCGAGACAGTGGAAGGCTTAGCAAGGAACAAACAGGGGGCTCAGCAGGTGGTCCGCAGCCGCCTGTGAAACGGAGGGCTGGAGGTTCCTAGAGAGCACGGGAGGCTGGGAACACAAAGGCGGGCAGGAGGGGCCGAATCCAGTACACTTACAGTAGTGCAGCTGGGGAGGGAGCACGGCTGGCAGGGCCAAATCCCCGCAAACCGCGAACCCACGGCAGGTCATCTGGGGAGAGAGACAGGCGTGGGCGGGGCAAGGGATCTGTGCACCCACGGCTGAGCTGCTGGGACGAGAGGTCCACTCAGGCACCCAGAGGATCCGGGGCTTGGGGTACCCACGGGACCCGTGGCGGCGCAGACAGGAAGGGAATCAGGCACAGAGTCCAGCCCTGTGGCGAGAAGCCTAGAGAGAAACCAGAAATCGGGACCATAGCTGTATACTGGAAAATCCAGACATATTAGGTGTGGAGCCAGACCCTGTCAGCCTCCGAGATGACAAACAAAGCCCACAGAATCCGTGCCTGGACAAACAGGCCAATACCATCAGAACCATTACAGGCTGATAACTCAGAGTGCAACATAGGGAAGTCTGAATTGGGAGCAGTGAAACAATCCTGGTCCATTACTCACAACCTGGGAATAGGCTGCACCAGCTCACAGTGCCTCAGGCGATTAAAACAACAGTGACCTTGAAATCCCCCTGTAAGTAAGGACAGATAGCCAAGTAACTAGTCCCCGGCACCAAATCATCCATTGTGGTTCCAAGCACAGAAAACAGACAGCTAAACGCATCCAATGGCGAAAGGTAAAAAAAAAAAAAATAGAAATCAAGGAATTCTGACTCCAAAAAGGAGAATCATCCTAGCTCATCCAATTCAGATGACCACACACCAACAGAAACACATGAAAACATTGACAATTCTGCATTATAGAAAGTGATAGAGTCAGCCTTTATAGAAAGTGATAGAGTCAGCAGGGCGGTGGTGGCGCACGCCTTTAATCCCAGCACTTGGGAGGCAGAGGCAGGCGGATCTTTGCGAGTTCGAGGCCAGCCTGGTCTACAAAGCGAGTCCAGGACAGCCAGAGCTGTTAAACAGAGAAACCCTGTCTCGAAAAACCAAAAAAAAAATAAAAATAAAATAAAATAAAAATAAAGAAAGTGATAGAGTCCCTGCAAGAAGAACTTAAATCTATGAAGGAATTCAAAGAAGCCACAATTCTACAAATCAAAACAAGGAACAACACCATTAAAGAGCTCCAAGCCAAGGTGAAAGAGCTAGAACAGGAAAAGGGAAAAGCCATGAAAGATTTTCATACAAAAACAAGCAAGCTGGAGAAGG
>CAJQZJ010022627.1:0-10173 GCA_907164525.1 Lophiomys imhausi | reverse complement strand
TGTAGGAGTTTGATAAATTAGATTTAGGAAATATATAGGAGTTTCTGATACTGTCTCTTAATTCGGGGCCTGAAGAGCATTATCAGCATGAAGTCAGCAAAAACAGGAAAGACTCAATAGACTGAAAAACAAGTTTGAAGTCAGGAAAAACAGGAAAGACTCAAGACTTGAAGAAACAAAGTATCTGGCCTGACATTGTTTTCAGCTGCTAAGTGGGCGGAGCCCAAATTAAGCTGAAACAGAGTTCCTCCTATTTGAGGACAGTGCGTGGAGCCCAGAAGAAGAAGAGGCCCCTGATGCTAGAGAGCTCCAAGAGTCCTGCTGAAAAAAGGGCTGGCCATTGATGGCCAGCTCTCTCCCTGAAACAAAAAGAAGCCAGTGAGCAAAGAAAGCCTGAGCAAGACACCAAAAGGCCAAGGACTGGACCCTGTGGCTCAGCTTTTGCCTAGAGGGGTTTGATCTGTCCAAACAGTGACCTAAAGGAAACGGTGCCTGGCTTTAAGGACTGAGGCAGAGCAGCTGAGTTCCTGATTCAAAAGAAGTAAGTTGGCCTGCAGACGGCTGGAGTCTCCCACAGAAAAGAAAACATGAAGCCTTATTTAAGGTGAGACTGCAATAACCAACTTACCCTGACAAACCTACATCTGAGAGATCCAAAAACAGGACTGCTAAGTGTGTTAAAGAATCTACAACAAATACTGTGTTCCTGACGACTGAGGACCTGCCCCAGAGACTGTATCATTCTAAAAGGTTATGAAAGTAGTTGTTATGATTATCAATAGGTTTAGTGGATAGGTTAAAGGGGTTGTAGGAATTTATAGGATTAATAGTTAAGAAATTGTTGGTGTTTGTTATAAGTGAATTTAGTAATAAATAAATAAGTGTTAAATAATAAAAAAAAAAAAAAAAAAAAAAAAAAAAAAAAAAATTCAACTCCATGACTGGAGTACACAAATCTCCTTTTTCAACTGGAGGTTTTATTATTTATTATGTTTATTGTGTGCATATTTACATGCGTGTGATACATCACATGTGTGGAGGTCAGAGGACAGCTTTGTGGGGTCGGTTCTCTCCTAAGCCTTTATGTGGGTTCTGAGGATTGAACTCAGGTCACCAGGCTTACATAGCAAACTTTACCAGCTAAACCATCTTTCTGGCCCTCACCTGTAAATTTGTGCATATTTTTGAGTTATAACTTATATCATAAAATCTAGCCAGCTAAAGTATACAAACCATTGATTTTTTAGTGTATTTAAAGTTGTGTGAACCTCACATTTGAACTTGAGAACATTTTCTTCATTCCTAAAAGAAACCCTGTAGGATGGGCATGTGGCTCAATACTAGGGTTCTTGCCTAGAACATGCATGGCCCTGGGATTGATCACCACATGATACCACATACACACACACTCACACATACACATACACACACATACACACACACACATAAAACATATACACATGGTTATTTACACAATTAAAACATACATGCACACATACATACAAACACACAAACGCACACACACAAATACATAATAAGCATTCACACACATACAAGCACATACGCAGCCTGGTAGTGGTAACGCACACCTTTAATCACAGCACTAGGGAGGCAGAGGCAGATGGGTCTCTGTGAGTTCAAGGCCAGCCTGGTCTACAAAGTGAGTCCAGGACAGCCAGGGCTACACAGAGAAACCGTGTCTCAAACAAAGAAAAAAACAAAAACACATAACCCTGAAGCCACTCATCACTCCAACCTAATGAACCCAAGGCAGCATCTGTCCTTTCTCTATGGATTTTACTGGGCATTTCATACAAATAGAATCATGGATTAGATTCCTTGTATGCGTGTTTGTGTGCATGCCAGAGAGTGTTCATAGAAGCCGCCTGTGTTCTTTTCTGGGGCTGAGGACACTGTGGGTGAAGTATTTGCCTCCATTGTGTTCAGTCCCCAGCATCCCTAGGAAAGCCAGGCCACATCTGTAACTCCAGGATGGAAACAGGTGGATCCCGGGACTTCCTGGCCAGCCAGTCAAACTGAAATGACGGGCACCAAGTTCATTCCAAGATTTTGTCTCAAAAACTAAACTTGGGGCCAGGTGTGGTGGCACACGCCTTTAATCCCAGCACTCAGGAGGCAGAGGCAGGCAGATCTCTGTGAGTTCAAGGCCAGCCTGGTCTACAAAGTGAGTCTAGGACAGTCAGGGCTACACAGAGAAACCCTGTCTTAGGGGAAAGAAAACTGAGGTGGTGAGTGATAGGTGACACCCAAAGTCCACCTCTTCTTCCCACACATGCACACACTCACACACATACACACACGCACAGGGGCGCACACCACTGCACACACAAAATAACTTACAGTTGTCAAAAAAGTGCTGTCCGTAGGACTCCTTGATGTGTTCAGGGGCTGCTTCCCAGACTTTCTTGGTTCTCTCAATGCTTAACTCTGGATCTGTCATTCTAGTTTTGAAGCTCCCAGGTTCAATTATGCTGATTTTCACCCCAAAATCTTTAATCTCACGCCTGAAACAAAACACTTAAGTTACCTGCTTTGATGAAAATGATCACTATTTTAGTGATTCACACACACACACACACACACACACTTATAACAATAGCTTTACTGAAAAGTTTGAAGGACAGAGAACCAAGTGTGGTGACACGCCTTTAGTCCCAGCACTCAGGAGGCACAGGCAGGTGGATCTCTGTGAGTTCAAGGCCAGCCTGGTCTACAGAGTGAGTTCCAGGCCAGCCAGGGGTACATAGTGAGACCCTGTTTCAAAAGCTTAAAATAAAGAACAAAGAAATAGGGCAAAACGATAATTTAAACATTCCTAGATCCAATAATTGGAACACACGGTTACTCCAACTCCTATAACCATGAATCTCCATTCTACTCTTTTGCTTTGTTTAGATTTTATTTTATTCTGTGTGTGTATGTGTGTATGTCTGTGTGCATGTGTGTGTGTGCGAGTGTGTGTGTGTGTGTGTGTGTATGTGTATGTGTGTGTTTACCACATTGGACCTGTTGGAGATCAGAGTCCAACGAGCAGGAGCCAGTTCTCTAGAGTTCCAGAGATGACCTCAGGTCATCACCCTTGGCCACACATGCCTTCGCCCACTGAGCCATCTCGCCAGTCCGGAGCCGATCTTTCAACAAGAGCACATGGTGCTCATTCAGAGGACCAAGGTTTGTTTCCCTGAACCCATATGGCGACTTAACACCCGGCCATAATTCCCGTTCCAGGGCATCTGGCACAGTCTTCTGACCTCTACGAGCACAAGAAATGGACACAGTACACACACCTACATTCAGAAAAATACTCATACACATAAAATGAAAATCAATATCTTTAAAAACGTTAAGTATCCAGAAGGAGGAAAGAAAGACACGTAATAAAAAAAGCAGCATTGATGATTGTGAAGGGACTGTGCTCAGTGCTTTAGATGCGTCAAATGAGCATGTCAAGGCTGAATTCCTCACCTCAGGAATCACACAGTGGGCAGGTCTGCCTACACCATAGAAGGAAGAGGCAGGTGCAGGGCCTCCCCTCAGGCCCTCAGAAGGAATGGGCTTCCGTCAGTGACCTTGACTTCAGATTGACTGAAGAACTATGAGGGGTGACCATGTTGTTTAAAACACCGTTAGCTCAAACTACTTGTGGTGATGTGGTACGTCCCTGGGAAGCGAATGACAGCCACAAGGCCAGGTTCAATTCCTGTTTCCCCAGCTCAACCCCTGTTAAAAGGGGGTTTGTGCGGAGATAGTTTGTACCAGGTGACTACATATGTTCTCGTGTCCACAGCTGATTGCTTGACTGGAGGAGAGGCAGTCTAGACAGTGACTCTGTCTGTTTTTACCCATGTAACACAGGCCAATATTTAAGCTCCTCTCCGAGGTTCCTACAGATGCAGAGTGAAGATGGTACCTTAAATGACTTGGGGAGGCGGAGACAGAGTTCAATGACTGAGTGCTTACATAGTATGTAAGGGCCCCAGGTTTAAACCCCAGAACCACGAGAAAAGAAATGACTTAATAGATGTAAAATACTTACAATGTGGCCTGATGAATAAGTACATAATATTGTCCCACAAGGAGCTGTCAGTGACACCTGAGACAGACAAATTCAGGACAGTGCATAGTGGCAAAGTGACTGCCTAGTGTGGATAAGGCCCAGAGTTTGACCAACAGCAGCAGACACACACACTCACACACATACACTCACACACACACTCACACACACACACACAGAATCCAGCCAACAGGATTTCCCTAGAGAATTAAAGGGAAACTGTAAAGAAAAGGCAGCAGCTGCTAGTGGGAAATGAAACTAGAACAGCGTGTGAACACAAGAGCAAGGCAAGACCTAGGGTCCCGAGGCAAACTGGAATTGTAAGGAAGAAAGCAGACTATCACGTGAAAAGACACAGACTGGGGTGTCTCCAGCAGAGACAGAGACAAGCTGTCTTCCAGGAAGAAAAACAAAAGTCTCCCTCTCCTCAGAAGGGGAACCTCGCAAGGGATAAATCTCGAGAACTAGGTGTGGTATCGCTGCAGGAGGCGAGGGCCTTGGCTCAGAACGCCAGCCATCCGACCTTGACTGACAGCTAAATTTGGGGGAACAAATTGTGAATTTTGGTCTCAGTTTCTATGAACTAGTAACATTATCCATGGATAGGATGGTTGAACAAGAGCAGTGTGGTGGCTCACACTTTCAGTCCCAGCACTTGGGAGACAAAACCGACACATCTCTCTGAGGTAAAGGCCAGCAGGGGTACATGCTAAGATCCTGCCTAAGAAAAGATTTTGGGTTTTTTTTGTTTTGTTTTTTTTTTAGCCAGATGATAGCACACACCTGTAACCCCAGCACTTGGAAAGTTAGATGCTTAGGAGTTCAAGGCCAGCCTCAGCTACCTGAAAGTAAGTTGGAGGCCAGCCTGGGCTACCTGAAAGTAAGGTGGAGGCCAGCCTCAGCTACCTGAAAGTAAGTTGGAGCCAGTCTGGGCTACCTATGTATGACCCTGTTTCAAAACAACAAAGGCCTTTTTTAGGTGGTTCGTATCTTTGGTCTGAGTATGCAGGGAGCCAAGACAGGAGGAATGGTTATGATAGAGGCCAACTAGAGGCATATAGTGAGAACCAGGTCAGATGGGGTTACAGAGTGAGATCCTGGGTCAAACAGCAACAGAAAATCCAGAGATAAGGTAGTACTGAAGGCAAAGTACGATGTCCACAGCAGTGCAGTACATGGGCTTTTGATTTTATCATTACATAGTTACCTTAATAAGTCTGAAAATCCCTCAACTCCATACTTGGAGCAACTGTAGAATCCTCCAAACAAAGCGACTCTTCCCAGAACACTGGAGACATTGACGATCCTGCCCCGAGCCTTCTTCACCAGGAAAAGCATGCTCAAAGTCACCTGGACCAAACCAATGAGGTTCACTTTGAAGATGTCCATGTAGTCCTCGGGGCGCTGCCACTCAACGTAGGCAAATGGTTGTAGAACACCCGCGTTGTTTACCAAGCCCCAGAGCCCTAAAACAACAAGATGTGAACAAATACTTGGGTTTCTGATAAAAATAGCAACTACTTATGTTGCCCAACTTTCCTTAATAAACAACTAATAATGCTAGAAAAAAGGAAAATAAAATTGAGACAAGATCTCCCTCCACAGCCCAGACTGACTTGCAGCTAATGATCCTCTCCCTTCAACCTCCCAAGTGCTGGGATTACAGCAGTGAACTTCCATGGATGGAAATACATATATCAGTAGAAAGTGGTTTTTGGTTTATGTTTTTTTTTTTTTGTCCTAGCTAGTTTTATGTCAACTTGACACAAGCTAGAGTTGTCTGAAAGAAGAGAACCTCAACTGAGAAAATGCCTCCTTTAGATCCAGCTGAGAACATCTCCTTAATCGGTGGAGAAGGGTCCTGCCCATTGTGGGTGGTTCCATCTCAGGGCTTGTGGTCCTCCGTTCTCTAAGACAGCAGACTAAGCAAGCCATGAGGAGTAAGGCAGCTCCTGCCTGCAGGTTCCAGCCCCACTTGAGTTCCTGTCCTGACTTCCTCCATTGATGAACAACAATGTGGAAGTGTGAGCCAAATAAACCCTTTCCTCCCCAGCTTGCTTTCATCATGGTGTTTTATGGCCATAGTAACCCTAAGACAGTTTTTGTTTGTTGGATTTTTTTTTTGTGTGTGTGTGTGTGTGTGTGTATGTGTGTGTTTGAGACAGGGTCGTAAGACTCGCTGTCCACATTCTTCTGCCTCACAAGCACTGGGATGAAAGGCATGCACAGAACTTTCAATAGAAATTTTTTTAAAGTCAGACCAAATGCTAAGGAATTCAACACTCTAGAGAAAATAAACAGAACCCTGTTTGCTGATTAACTACTGTGAACTCTGACTTTAGTATTTCTGGAGATGGAGGGAGGAGACAGAGAGACACACAGAGAGAGGGTTCCACAATACTTTTGGATTTTAAATTCTAAGGGATCAGGGCTGGAGAGATGGCTCAGAGGTTAAGAGCACTGGCTGCTCTTCCAGAGGTCCTGAGTTCAGTTCCCAGCACCTACATGGTGGGTCACAACCATCTACAATGGAATCTGATGTCCTCTTCTCTCATGCAGGCATACATGCAGACAGTACTCATATACTGTATAAATGTTTTTTAAAAATTTAAAAATCAGCCGGGCGGTGGTGGCGCACGCCTTTAATCCCAGCACTTGGGAGGCAGAGGCAGGCGGATCTTTGTGAGTTTGAGGCCAGCCTGGTCTACAAAGCGAGTCCAGGACAGCCAGAGATATTCAGAGAAACCCTGTCTCGAAAAACCAAAAAAAAAAAAATTAAAAATCAACTCTAAGGAATGTGTTCAGTCAGGAAGAGAATCATTTTCAATGGAAGATTCAAAAAAAGAGTGATGAAGCTGGCCGTAGACATGCTCACCTGTTGTCTGAACACTCAGGCAACAGGCAGGGAAGTTGCTGTGAGTTCAAGGCCAGCCTGATCTACATAGAGATCTTGGCTAGTCAGGGCTACATAGTGAGACTCCTGTGTCAAACAACCTGATAATAGTAAAGATAATAATAACAACAACAACACAAGAAAAAAATCTCTGACTGATGAGAAGGCTCAGCGGGTGAAGGGCTGAGCTTGGTCCCTGGAACCCGTGTGAAGGTGGAAGGAGGGAATCAGCTCCATAAAATAGCTCTCTAATGTCCACATGCATGCCATGCCATGTGCATGCCCCCCACTTCACACATACAATAACAACAAATACGTTATTTTAAAGAAAAAAATGCCCTTGATTAGTTAAATAAGCAGCTAAAACTCTCTAGAGGAGCAACTAAAGAAATAACAACCATGTATACCGTATTTTAAGTTTACTAGTGGAGAAGAACGTGGGAAGTCAAGTATGGCTCACAAGCTTAAACATCAGCCTTGGTTTCATGTCTCAAAGAAGAAATGGAATCTAAAAAACTATTGAACATTGGAGAGATGGCTGCGCAGTTTCGAGCACTGGTTGCTCTCCCAGAGCACCTGGATTCGATGAGCAGAATCCACATGGATGCTCACAACTGTCTGTTACTCTAGTCCCAGGGGATCCAATGCCTTCTTCTGGGTTCCATGGGCACAGGCACACAAGTGGTACACAGATAGCCATGCAGGTAATATACCCATAACACATAGAATAATAAAATAATTAAAATATTTAGAAAAAGTTTCTAAGAAGTTTGTCTATATATATATATATATATATATATATATATATATATAGAGAGAGAGAGAGAGAGAGAGAGCTCATCTTTCCACATAAAAATTCTGTAACAAGCCAGGTGTGGTGGCACACACCTTTAATCCCAGCACCTGGGAGGCAGAGGCAGGTAGATCTCTGTGAGTTCGAGGCCAGCCTGGTCTACAAAGCAAGTTTAGGACAGCCAGGGTTTGTTACACAGAGAAACCCTGTCTCGAAAGAAAAAAAAAAATCCGTGTAACATACAAACATTTACAAGAAAATGAAATACTACAAAAGGTCATGACACCTTAATTTCAGGTTAGTAGGCTATATGTATCTAGAAATTCTAACTTGACAGAAAGACTCGATTGCTGAAAACACCATGTCCTTGAGTCATGGAACATAGATCAAGCTGGTGCTGACCTACAAGCTTCATCCTTACTGACTCTTTTTCATAGTTGGGAAATGTTGTGCTATGAGAGAAAGCTAATCACCAGTCCTGCCTAGCCACAAACCCTGTGAGCTACTGTAATCCCCGCCTGGCAAGACATGCTCATTGGTGCACTAGTGGCACAAACATCATGGGAGCAGCCAACCACTTTGTGATTGGATTTGAAGCCCACACCGAAAGATGAATCCCTTACCTGGCACCATTATCAGTGCCAAGAGCCTGTGGTTTTACAGGTCATGGGTCCTATGGGAGAACCTACTGTCATTACTCTCCTAAATAGACGTAGTATTAAACTGACACATAATGACTTATCATCATACCCATGGAATAATGTGCCTCTCGGCACTCACCAGAGGAGCTTCTATTGCCATAGATGGTGATTAGCACAAAGATACAATAACTGATCAAAATACACAGGATAAGAGACTGTAAAATGCCCAGACTTAAATGAGACATCTGTATCATGCCCCACCACACACAAGGTCAGGGGTCATTACAGAGGAGGGAACAAAAGGGTGTAAGAACCAGGGGCAATGGTTGATCACCATTGGATCACCAAGGAAACAGCAAATTCACAACAGGAAAGATGTACATATGAATTTACAACTATTGTGGCAACCAAGACCTGTGAAAGGTCAACCAGACAAAATTTCAACATGGAGAGAAGAGGCTGGCGTGACGTCCTACCCACAGCAGAGGAATTATTGGCATTTGGTAGCTGCTGAGAGTGTAGTCCCTCATGATTTGGCCACATTCCAGTGGAAGGCTACACATATAAAAGTGCATGGGCAAATTGGATTTGTTTGATGGTGGGAGAAGAGAAGAGGAAGACAACACAAAGTTGGGTGGGTAGGAAAGAACAAAAGAATAGGTGGGTCTGGGAAGAGCTGGTAAAGGGGTGGGTATGATCAAAACACACTATGAAATTCCAAAAAAAAATTTACATATATATATATATATATATATATATATATATATATAGTTTCTTTGAGGCAGGGTTTTTCTGTGTAATAGTCCTGGCTGTCCTAGATTCACTTTGTAGACCAGGCTGGCCTTGAACTCACAGAGATCTGCCTGCCTCTGCCTCCTGAGTGCTGGGATTAAAAGCGTGCACCACCATGCCTGGCTTAATAATTTTTAAAGACAGAGATTGTGACAGCATGCCCAAAACCTTCACAAGTTCAAGCCAGACAAAATCCTGGTGCACAGGAGGGAAGTGGGTACAAGTCGTGCCACTAACCAAGGGACTCTTAGCAAACGCTAAGTGCTGTGAGGGCAAAATCCGTTTTCTTTCTTCAGTGCAGTGACCCTGAGTATCAACACATTCCCGGGCAGGGCCCGGGCACAGACATAAATCAGGGGCATAAATCAGACTCCTTGTTTTTGGTTTTGTTTAGGTTTTTTTGAGATAGGGTTTCTCTATGTAACAACCCTGGCTGACCTGAACTCACTTTGTAGATCATGCTGGTCTTGAACTCACAGAGATCCACCTGCCTCTGCCTCCCGAGTGCTGGGATTAAGGGCTTGCGCCACCACACCTAGCTGCCAGACTCCTTGTTTTTAATGGCTTTTCCTTTTGGTTTTATTTTTAAGAGAGAAAGAACATGGACTAGGGAGGAGCTGGGAGGAGTTGGGGGACAGAAAAGAATATAAAAAAATATATTGCATGAAATCATCGAAGAATGAATTTTAAAATGAAAATAAATATCACTATATTGAAGATAAAAAATAATAAAGGAAGAAAGAAAGTCATAACAGTGCCCCAAGTGACAAAGCCAGTGTTTTGGTTGTGAGCCTAGCCTTTAACGGCTGAGCCATCTCTCCAGCCCGAAAGCCAGTGTTTTAAACCCTGTTTTTGGCATGTGTACATTATACAACTTTGCATATTCCTGTCTAAGCAAATCAAAAGTGAAAATATTTCTTTGTACCTTTGTCCCCAACACGCTCCTTCACCCACTGAGTGGCAGCCACAATACTCTCTG
>CAJQZJ010022580.1:0-11585 GCA_907164525.1 Lophiomys imhausi | reverse complement strand
GAAGGAAATCAAAGACTTCTTAAAATCCAACGACAATGAAGACACAACATACCCAAACCTATGGGATACATTGAAAGCTGTGCTACGAGGAAAGTTCATAGCACTAAGTGCTTTCAAAAAGAAAATTGTGACAGCTCATATTAGTGAACTAACAGCTAAGCTGGGTGAATTGGAAAAAAAAGAAACAAACACTCCCAAGAAGAGCAGAAGACAGGAAATCATTAAGCTTAGAGCTGAAATCAACAACTTAGAATCAAAAAGAACTATACAAAGAATCAATGAAACCAAGAGTTGGTTCTTTGAGAAAATCAACAAAATAGACAGACCCCTAGCCAAATATACTAAAAGGCAAAGGGAAAGAACACAAATCAACAAAATCAGAAATGAAAAGGGAGAAATAACAACAGACATTGAGGAGATCCAGAAAATATTCGGACATTACTTTAAAAATCTATATTCCACTAAATTTGAAAACCTAACCGAAATGGACAATTTCCTCGATAAATTCCACCTACCAAAACTAAATCAAAATCAGATTAACAGCTTAAACAGCCCAATAACACCTAAGGAAATAGAAACAGTCATTAATAATCTCCCAACCAAAAAAAGCCCAGGGCCAGATGGCTTTAGCACGGAATTCTACCGGACTTTCAAAGAGGAACTAACACCATTACTTTTCAAACTCTTCCACCACATAGAAACAGAAAGATCACTGCCAAACTCATTTTATGAGGCCACTGTCATTCTGATTCCTAAACCACACAAAGACCCAACAAAGAAAGAGAACTTCAGACCAATCTCCCTCATGAACATAGATGCAAAAATACTTAATAAAATACTAGCAAACCGAATTCAAGAACACATCAAAAGTATCATACACCATGATCAAGTAGGCTTCATCCCTGGAATGCAGGGATGGTTCAATATACGAAAGTCTATCAATGTAATTCACCACATAAACAAGTTGAAAGAAAAAAATCACATGATAATCTCGCTAGATGCAGGATAAGCATTTGACAAAATCCAACACCCCTTCATGCTAAAAGTTCTGGAGAGAACGGGCATACAAGGACCATACCTAGAAATAATAAAGGCAATATACAGCAAGCCAGTAGCCAACATCAAATTAAATGGAGAGAAGCTTGAAGCATTTCCTCTAAACTCAGGGACAAGACAAGGATGTCCACTTTCACCATATCTCTTCAATATAGTACTTGAAGTCCTTGCTAGAGCAATAAGACAACTAAAGGAGATCAAAGGGATAAAAATTGGAAGTAAAGAAGTCAAATTATCCCTATTCGCAGATGATATGTTAGTATACATAAGCGACCCCAAAACCTCCACCAAAGAGCTCTTACAGCTGATAAACAACTTCAGCAAGGTGGCTGGATACAAAATTAACTCAAAAAATCAGAAGCCCTTCTTTATACAACAAACAAATATACCGAGAAAGAAATAAGGGAAACAACCCCCTTCACAATAGCCACAAACAACATAAAATACCTGGGGATAACTCTAACCAAGCATGTAAAGGACCTATATAACAAGAACTTCAAGCCCCTGAAGAAAGAAATGGAAGAGGTCTTTAGAAGATGGAAAGATCTACCGTGCTCATGGATAGGTAAGATCAACATAATAAAATTGGCTATCCTACCAAAAGCAATATATAGATTTAATGCAATTCCTATCAAAATACCAACACAATTCTTTATAGACCTGGAAAAAGCTAGTCTCAACTTCATATGGAACAACAAAAAGCCCAGAATAGCTAAATCAATCCTGTCCAATGAAAAAACATCTGGAGGTATCACCATCCCAGATTTCAAGCTGTACTACAGAGCAACAGTAATAAAAACAGCATGGTACTGGTATAGAAACAGACCAGTGAATCAATGGAATCGAATTGAAGACCCAAACATGGATCCACACACCTATGGCCAACTAATCTTTGACAAAGAAGCCAAAAACGCACAATGGAAGAAGGACAGCATCTTCAACAAATGGTGCTGGTCCAACTGGATGTCCACTTGCAAAAGAATGAAATTAGACCCATACCTATCACCTTGTACAAAACTTAATTCCAAGTGGATCAAAGACCTTAACATAAGGCCAGCCACACTAAAGATACTAGAAGAAAAAGTAGGAGAAACCCTCGAACTCATTGGCACAGGTGACAACTTCCTGAACAGAACACCAACAGCTCAGGACCTGAGATCAACAATCAATAAATGGGACCTCATGAAACTGAAAAGCTTCTGTAAAGCAAAGGATACTGTCATTCGAACA
This sequence comes from Lophiomys imhausi, assembly GCA_907164525.1. Lineage (NCBI taxonomy): Eukaryota > Metazoa > Chordata > Mammalia > Rodentia > Muridae > Lophiomys > Lophiomys imhausi. The sequence continues at coordinate 9,299 of CAJQZJ010022580.1, read as the reverse complement.
AAACGGCAACCAACAGACTGGGAGAAAATCTTCACCAACCGCACATCTGATAGAGGGCTATTATCTAAAATCTACAAAGAACTCAAGAAACTAAATGCCAAGAAACCAAATAATCCAATCAAAAAATGGGAGATGGAGCTAAATAGAGAATTCACAAAGGAGGAATCCCTAAGGGCTGAGAGACACCTGAAGAAATGTTCAACATCCTTAATCATCAGAGAAATGCAACTCAAGACGACCCTGAGATTCCACCTAACACCTGTTAGAATGGCTAAAATAAAGAGCTCAAATGATAGCGCATGCTGGCGAGGGTGTGGAGAAAGGGGTATCCTACTCCATTGCTGGTGGGAGTTTAGGCTTGTGCAACCACTATGGAGGTCTGTCTGGCGATATCTTAGAAATCTAGGAATAACCTTGCCTCAGGACCCAGCCATACCACTTCTGGGTATACACCCAAAGGACCTCTCACGGAGACATATGGAAGTCTCCTCATCTATGCTCATAGCAGCCTTATTTGTAATAGCTAGAAATTGGAAACAACCCAGATGTCCCTCAACTGAAGAATGGATTAAAAAATTGTGGTACATCTATACAATGGAATATTACTCAGCTATCAGAAACAATGAAATCATGCAATTTGCAACCAAATGGATGGATCTAGAGGAGCTCATCCTGAGTGAGTTAACCCAGTCTCAGAAGGATGAACATGGCATCTATTCACTTATAGTAGGATTTTAACTATATCGTACAGGATATCTGTACTACAACCAACACATCAAAAGGAAAAAGGACATAATTTTTTTTTATCTTTTTCTTTTTCCTTCTTTTTTTCTTTTTCCTTTTCCCTTCTCTTTTTCCTCTCTTTTTTTGTTGATATTCTTTGTTTTTGTGGGTTTGTGTGTTTGTTGGTCTTTTTTTTAGTATTCCCCCAGTAGCAATGAGACACCATTCACTGGCAGTACTGCCTCGTAGGCCCCCGGTGAATGAAGAGGCTCTTGGCCCTCATATGACTCCTGATCTGTGGTGAGAGACTGTCAGGCAGGGACAATCCACCCCAGAGGAACAAGACGGAAGGGTCAGGGGGTAGAGCATGGGAGGGTGGGGCTGGGAAGCGGGAAAAGAGGACAATATGATAAGGATGTAACCTGAAGCAACAAATAAATTTATTAACTAAAAAAAAAAAAAAGAAAAAAAAAAGGCAGGGGGCAGGGCTGAAACACTGTGAATGGAACAGAGGATACAGCCATTCAACCTGGATTTGCAGACCTCCAGGAGTAGAGAAGATGTAGAGCTAAGGTAAAATACAAGAGAATTGTGGTATTGGCCCATGCCTTTGACTTCAGTGGAGACGGGGGGGGGGGCACCTTAGAGTTGGTGGTCTTATGTATTCTGGAGTCATACGGAGCGGGGTGGTGAGGGTGTATACTCTTGGTCCCACCATTCAAGAAGAGTACACCCTTGGTCCCAGCTCCCAGCACACTGGAGAAAGAAACAGGCAGATCCCGGAGCTCAGGGTCAGCCTGATGCAGGGCAAACTCTAAATAGAGAAAGACTTCGATCCAGGAGTGGTGGAGCACATCTTTGATCCCTTCAGATGGGAAACACAGGTCCCTGTTCCCAATAATTAGAGTTCAGAGACACACACATGGGATTTGGAGGGACCTAGGTTTGGAGGCTACTTACAAAAGGCCTTCTCGATGCAGGCAGATTGTCCTTTGGGATCTCAAAATATATACACTAGAGCTGGTTTAGCTCCAAGGTGACAGAATGATTTCTTCTTTAATCCGGATTGAAAGATAACGCTTTGTATGTTGTCAGAAGGCCAAATTTGCTTCAGGAGAAGTACTACCTAGCCCCCCCCACCCCCCCCAGAAAAAAAAAAGAGGGCAATTGTCCTAGGGTTGGGATTGGGGCAGGGCTCTGTTCTTATCGTTCCAGGAGAATCGAAGCGTCCATTAGGGGAGCCCGGGGACGGCTGGACAGCGGAATCCTCAGCAGAGAGCAGAATCAGGCACCAAGGAGGACGAGTGACCCAGTTGATTCTGCCTGGCAGACTTCCTCAATAGCTGTCTCCATCGGGGGCCTGCAACCACCACAGCAATCCAATGTCACTGGGACTGCTCAGCTCTACACAATGCCCCGACAGGAACTTCAGTGAAACCTGCAAGATCAGCTTCTGCCTACAAACCCCTTAGGTCATCTAAACAGCTGAGAACAGAAGGACTGAACATAAAAGGAGTGTACTAACATTTTTAATCATTTTTCCCATTTCGGTTGGGGCCCCAAACAGGTCTACTATGACCCAAATCAGCAGGAAGTCACTTTAAGAGAGCGACGTCCCATGCCCAGAGGGTGGGGAGGGTATTTCTCCGCCCTTCTTTTTGGTTATTTGAAGGATAACTGAAAACTCTGTTATGTAGGGGAAGAGACTACAAGCTGATAAATGGTCCTGTCTTAATGGGTTTTGGAGGTTAGCCCCAGGGAAATCCTACTTTTCCTTTTCTGTATCCTTCTTCCTCTCCTATATAGGAGTGCATGGGCTTGAGAAAAATGAGATATAGACATAGCACAGGAAGGTCCAAGAAGAAGGGGCAGATTATTGAATATGCCCTTATACCTTTGTATATTGATACAAAATTAGTAGTTTATTTGGCTAAAGTGGTATTGACCATTGTTTATTGTGCAAAAATAAGATTGTATTGGATTACATCGGTATTGATCTTTGTATATTGATACAAAATTAAGATTATAGTTGGCCACAATGGTATTGACCCTTGCATATGGACGTAATAGTAAGATTATATTGGGCTACATAGGCATTGATCTTGGTATATTGATACATAATTAAGAGTATATTTAACCACAATTGAATAGATCTTTGTATATTGATACAAATTTAAAGGTAATGCTTCCCAATGGTATCATACCTAGAGATACTTAAAAATAAAATGTGAAGCTCTGACCTCTTGATACCAACCATCTAAAACGGTCTAGGATAGTTAAAACAAACTCCTAGTCATGCAAACATGTCTCTTTGTTAGCTACTATGACAGTCTATCACAGATATTCTCTAAACTACCCAGTAATCAAGTTGCTAAGAGACAAGCAACATTTGCTTATCTAAATACAAGAGATGGATAGGGCATCTTCAAAAACCCCTAGAGATCTGCAGAATATGGCATTCAAAGATGTTATCTTAAATCAAGATATTTTTTTGATATCGAGACATATCAGCGCCTGACAGCACCCCCTATTCTACTCCAAGTAGAAGATAAGCATCGAAGAACCTCCACTGTAAGATGGTTGAATTAGTGGCAAGCCTTTCTCTTGGCATGAAAAAACCCCTTGCACCAACTGCAGACAGACTGCTGTCCAAAAAGGACAAAACTTGGTAGCAGGGAAGTCGACAGCCTAACTCTGCCAAGACAGGGTAGGTAAGTCCTTCATAATCCCTGCTCTACAACAAATGTCTGTCAGAGAAACAGGACCCAAAGGCTGAAGATTGATGCTGGAATGTATGGAGAGAAAATGGGAACTGTCCAGGCAGTCATTTGTATGTTCTTTCTTAGTTTTGGAAGCTGCAGGCTCTGCACTTTCTATATAAGCAAATATATTTATCCCTCTCAGGTCTCTGAGGTGGTTGAAGAATAGACAGCTAGAGTCTTATAGTTAAATTTTGAACTGTTTAGGAATCAAGCGGGTGTTATAGATCTAAGAAGATACTCTTAAAAGTGTGTTGCAAGATAGTATGAATGTTGAGTCACATATAGACCTTTAAACTCATGGAGTTGGTTAGATAGTACAATGTTAACGTCAGGGGCCAAATATGTATAAACTGGACATTGGGAAGGTATACTGGGCCAATTTACTCTCATGAATGTGGCATATTTATATCTATTGTTTTGTATAATACTTACTGTTATAAGAGAAGGAACCAGCTGTTGGACTGAAAGGGGAAACTTCTGGGGGGAAGAGGGTGGAAGGGCGGGATAGGAAGGGGGAATAGGGAGGGGTTTGTTACTGAGATGTAACTTGAAAAAAAAATAAAGTATTAAAAAAAAAATGATGGGTAAAACTTAACCAAATTGTGAGAGAGATGTGGACACACAATATCTCTTCCATGTCTATAAATGCAGAAATTATTAAGTTAGCCTTTGGATCAAAATGTGAACCCTTTCAGAACCTTGAGGTTATCTGAATATAAAACCTTGACCTTAGATAAACAGGACAGAGACACCTGTGAATAGTATTTCTTCTATTATTTGGAATCTAGAGACTCGTTGTGTACAGTGTAGTTTGTAGTTTAAAGCTGCCCTCTCAAACACAGAAAGGAAACAGGGATGAGTCCATGCCTTCTCCTCAATCATCTGTTTTCTTGAAAACCCCCTGAGCTTGAAAATTTGCACAAGCACTTCTGGCCCCAGCCTTTTATTTTGGTCTTGGCTGTTTTTCTCACATCTTCCTGTTCCACTCATTTGCAATTCTTTTTTTCTATGTTACGCATTTGTAATTTTAATGTTAACCTTATGAAACAGCTCCTTGTGAGACGGGCGCTTGGGCCCCATTCTCCAGTAGCAAACCCTGCAACACTGTCCAATGTGCTAGCCTTCTCAAGAGATTTTGTTCCCTTATCTGGAAAATGGACGTGAGAGTGCATGACTTGTTCCTCCACACTGCACCAGAGAACTGTTAATGCCTTCCTAAAACCGGCGCACTTGCTTTTAAGTATCTCCCTGTTTGTTCCCTTTCATTTGTATCCGCCTGCTCTCTGTGCGTTGAATCTGTTCTCTTGGACATGCTAGGCAAAGTCTCTACCACTGAGCTAGATCTCCCACCCCCTGATTTTTAATTTATTTTAGGGTCTCACAAAGTTTCTCAGGATAGCTTTAAATGCACATGGTAGCCCAGGCAAGCCTTGAAGTTGTGATCCAGCCGCCCCAGCTTTCCAAGTATGCATTACAAGCCTGTGCCCCTAAGTTTCCTCCCTTTCATAGTCACCCTCTCATTCTTCATCTGTCTGCCATTAACTGGGAAACTAATCCAATGGGGTAATCGTGAAAATTACTAAAAAATCACAGGGGATGGATAGTGTGGGGAAAGCTAGTACAACTTCGTTCTGGAAAAAAAAAAATCTACACTTGAACCCACATGAACAAATATCTACTTAGTGCCTACTGGAGACACGTTCTGCCAGCCTCCAAAAGGGATGCAACGGAATCCACTCTCACGGAATTTCAATACTCTAGCGGATATTTTATACATCCATTGTATAAACAATGATGCTTTTCCTCCCGTATAATAGTTGCTGTTTTCGGAGTGTCTACAGATGGTGGTACGGATGATACATCTCGCTTTATTTGGCATTGTCAATAAGTACTATTATTTCCATATTTGTGGATGAGGAGGTGGAGGCTCAGAAACCGTAACCTGTTTGCTGCATGCATACATAGCAAATGAGAAAATAAGGACTTGGGCTCACCTTGGCTTCAGTGCACGCCCTCTATGATAGTAAAGGTGTGCATGCTCTTGTGAATTACATGTCTCACCTGGAAGACGGGGTCTCAGACAACATGCTTTGTTTCCTCTAGAATTTGATCCATCCATAATTAAGGATAGAAGCAAGGAACACTTAATTTTGGAAAAGCAGCCAATAGCCAGATGAAATTCTGCCAAGAACAAAAATCTAGTCTGGAAGTTTCCTGTTCCATTCTGGGCCTTTCCATCCTTAAAGTATCTAATCAAACACTTGCTTTAAATTTCCCCTTTAAGGCATTAAAACGTGTAGAATAATTCAGAGGTTTAATATCTTAGTTGAAATATATATGTGTCCCATTTATGACCTTTGTTCCTGGCAGACAGGACATGTGCTTAGTTTTACACAGGATACACCAAACTAACGAGGACTTCTCTTTCTTTCAATGAACTAGACACTCCTTGTTGTTTTAGTCACCAATTCTGGAGCAAGAAGAATGTCCACTCTCCTTGGGCATTTCCGCAAAAATATTCAAGCAGCAACACCATTGTGATTTGTTGAATGGGAACTGGGAACAGCAACATAAATGTTTCAATCCCAAATCTCTGTTCTGAGGTTGAATTGCCCTGCCTCGTATCTCGAACACGGAGACTGGACTGGAAAACACCACTGCTGCCTGTGAGCTGTGTCCCTGGGGGAATCGGCAGCCAAAGGCGATGTCCGCGTGTGTGGGTGACCGGGGATCAGTTTGTGAGGTTTGTTTACTTGTATGCAGTAGCGTGCCATAGATACTCGTTCACAGAGAAAGTGCCAGGCTTTTCTTCCAAAGGGATCAGCATCTGCTTGCGGCTCCATCTAAACAACTCTTGTGCGTGGCTCCCCCACCATCACGTCAAACATACGTTTACAGGCTCATATACCCCTGTCCAGACGAGGAAGAGGCCTTTCACTCACTGAATATGGTAGATTGTGTCCGTGGTGATAAAGCAAATACTCGCTTTTATCATCATTGGGCGCCACCGGTTTCTTCTCTTTGTGATTCCTCCACAGACATACTATTAGAATTTGGCCTATTTGCCTATCTGAAAAACAACAACAACCAAAACAAAACAAACAAACAAACAACCCCACAGTCACAGGCACTTCGGTCTTGCCTGCTTGTTTTCTGAGGGTTAAGTTCCCTCAGCTTTCCAAATGAAAGGTTTGCCATAAGCAGCCCCCATGATTAAGGAAAGGCATTTTACTGCTGGAAGATATTTCTGGGTGAACTCACTTTACCTCTCAGCTCTACACTAAATCTAAAATGGAATACAGTTTAATATAGCCAGGTAGAATAAACTGTCTTTGTTCAGGCGATGAAGCGCTTTCATTAATTAGGATTTGGTTTGGATCAAGGGTGTAAGGAGGTTTTATCAATGATTGATCTTGACACTCTTAAACAGCTTTTATGTTCTTAAAATGTGCCTAATCCTGAATTTCAAAAAATAGAAAGAATTATGGGGAGCTAGTAAATCAGAAGGGATTATGATCTTCCTATAAATTGCAACATGGGATGTTTAAACAAATCTCTTTAGGCTCCAAAATTAACTTTTGATCTTCTTACTGGAAAAACTGTAAAAGTATTATGTGTTTAATTTTTCCTCTTTGTCCATGGTATGTCAGGGGAAGAGGAAGCCAAGGAAGTTTACAGTATTATAAATTCTGTGGAATGTAAAGAGAGACTGGGGCTCTTACTAATTCTATTCCTTCACTACTTTTCTGAGAAGAGATCATTTGTTTCCTGGTTCTAGTCTTCTGTGGTTTTAAGTCAAGAAACATCAAACATAAACAACCAAAATGAGTAAGCCACAGACGCATTATTCCAGATCTTTGGAATGGCGGAGACGCATAAACACTAAATAGGAGTTTGGAGGGGTGTGAGTGGACCTCTTATTTAGTGTTTCCATGTCTGTCTCCACCATTGGGTAGAAAGATCTTGTATGATGCATCTGTAGCTTACTCATTTTGGTAGTCTATGTTTGATGTTTCTTTTGTTAAAACAAAAGACTAGGGAACAAATGATCTCTTCTCAGAAAAGTCATCTCCTACCCAATGGAGGACATGGACCCCTAAACAGTAAATAGGTGGTTGGAGGGGTGGGAGTGGACTGGAACAAACACTGTGCTTGAGAAGGCCAGGAGAGCTTTCAGGAAAGCTTGTGTTGATTGGTGCTTAGGACACAGCTGAGAAACAATTCTCTGGCGAATATTAACCAGGGAGCCAAGGCAGAAGGGCTGGTCCAGGAAGTGCTGAGAAGGCAGATGCTGTACAGATGAGGAGGTTGGGTGGTGAGTCTTGAAACCAGACTATTCATCAAGCTCCTTCCTCGGGTGCACTCAGTCATCACAGCGGGGCTTGACTAGCTGTCTTATAAGATGTTCATTAAGGCATCTATTTTTCTGAGACGAGACCATTTGTTGCTTGTCTTCTTTTGTTTTAACTCAAGAAACATCAAACATAGACGACCAAAATGAGTAAGCCACAGATGCATCATACAAGATCTTTCTACCCAATGGAGGAGACAGACATGAAACCACTAAATAAGAGGTTGGAGGAGTGTAGTCTAGGCAGTCAGGGAAATCATAAGACACAGAAATAGAAAATAATTCAATATTTCTTAGAAATTATATTGATAATGGCCCACATTCTTTCAACTCAATTTCTCTTCTTCTTAATTAATGATGTCCAAATCTCTTTACAGATTACTTTTCTCTAAATATGTACTTTTGTTCTTCTTACTGGAATAACTGTAAAAGTAATATGTGTTTAAATTTTCTGTACTGCACTATGCAGAACAGAAGTCTAGGTACTGTGGTCTAGGCCATTTAGAGATAGGCCATCACTATGAACAACAATTTTGGAAATAACCATATAAGTCACCTAATACAACTTTGTATTAGTTTCTTGCTGCTGATATAATAAACTACTTAATGTCTTAAAACCCCCAGAGTACACTGCTATGGTTCGGCAGGTCACATGTCCAAGATCATTTCACTGGACTGAAATCAAGTTGTATCCTAGGCGGGTTCCCTCTGGAGGATCTGAGAGGCGACTCTGCCTTTCTCAGCTTCTTGAGTATGTCTGTATTGGCCTGTGCCCAGCTCCTCCCACCTTCCAGTCATATCGCTCCAATCCCTGCCTCCCTAATCCCATTGCCGTCTCCTCCAACTCTGACTCCTTATGGGTACCTTTTGTAAGTACAGTTGTGACTATCCTGATCCTGTTAGTTAGTCAAGAATAGTTTCTCATGTCCATTTTCTTAACCTAGCTGTATTTGTGAGGTTCTTTATGACATATAATATAATATTCATGCTTTTCAGGGTTAGGAAGTAGACATACCTTGGGGTGGCATTACTTAACATACACAAACTTCCACATTTTACATAGGAGAGTTTCTGTTAGTTTGGTCTAAAGTCAAGTGACATGCTAAGCTAGTGACAGAGCTAGGCCAGTACACTCATTGCTATTGACTACCAGGTTTCTTCCAAATAACCATGCTGTCAGCCTTTCATATTTCCCATGAGGAACTGGCATTCTTTAAAAGAAGCCAGATCTGCTGTCATCTGAGCCTGGGACCCAGCAGAAGTACCCACAGGGGCAATTAGGAGCAGAGAAGCGTCTTCAATAGGAAACCATCATGAGAGAAATGAATGTTCTTTGTTGTACCATGAAGGCCTAAGGAATTCTTCTTCACTGAATGGTGAAGAGATTAGACACAATAGAAGAAACTGAGGAGTATAGTGTAGAGAGCTGCGAAGTGCCGCGCCCTAAAGATGGCGCTGGCCTC
>CAJQZJ010022558.1:0-10741 GCA_907164525.1 Lophiomys imhausi | reverse complement strand
AGAGAAGGAGGTGTCGGGATTTGGATGACCAAACCGCGCTCCCCACAATGATTAAGGATGCTGAGCATTTCTTCAAGTGTCTCTCAGGCATTAGGGATTCCTCCTTTGTGAATTCTCTGTTTAGCTCTGTCCCCCACTTTTTTATTGGATTATTTGGTTTCTTGGCATATAATTTCTTGAGTTCTTTATAAATTTTAGATATTAGCCCTCTGTCAGATGTGGGGTTGGTGAAGATTTTTTTCCCAATCTGTACGCTGCTGTTTTGTTAGAATGATAGTGTCTTTTGCCTTACAGAAGCTTTTTGATTTCGTGAGGTCCCATTTATTGATTGTTGGTCTTAGGTTCTGAGCTGTTGGTGTTCTGTTCAGGAATTTGTCACCTGTGCCAATGAGTTTGAGAGTTTTTCCCACTTTCTCTTCTAATATATTTAGTGTGTCTGGCCTTATGTTAAGGTCTTTGATCCACTTGGACTTAAGTTTTATACAAGGTGATAAGTATGGGTCTAATTTCATTCTTCTACAAATGGACATCCAGTTGGACCAGCACCATTTGTTGAAGATGGTGTCCTTTTTCCATTGTACGGTTTTGGCTTCTTTGTCAAAAATTAAATTACCATAGGTGTGTGGGTTCATTTCTGTGTTTTCAGTTCGATTCCATTGATCCACTGGTCTGTTTCTATACCAGTACCATGCTGTTTTTATTACTGTTGCTCTCACACCTGTCAGAATGGCTAAGATCAAAAGCTCAAATGACAGCACATGCTGGCGAGGGTGTGGAGAAAGGGGTACCCTACTCCATTGCTGGTGGGAATGCAGGCTTGTGCAACCACTATGGAGGTCAGTCTGGTGATATCTTAGAAAACTTGGAATAGCTCTGCCTCGGGACCCAGCCATACCACTTCTGGGTATACATCCAAATGACTCCTCACCGAATCACAAGGAAGTTTTCTCATCTATGGTCATAGCAGCCTTATTTGTAATAGCTAGAAACTGGAAACAACTCAGATGTCCCTCAACCGAGGAATGCATTAAAAAACTGTGATACATCTACACAATGGAATACTACTCAGCTATCAGAAACAACAAAATCATGCAAATTCAGCCAAATGGATGTAACTTGAGGAGCTCATCCTGAGTGAGCTAACCCAGACTCAGAAGGATGCACATGGCATCTATTCACTTATAGTAGGATTTTAGCCATATGGTATAGTATAACTATACTACAGCCAATGCACCAAAGGGAATATGAACATAGACTTTCTTTCCCTGTCAATGAGACACTTTTCCCTAGTGGTGCTGCCTTGTAGGCCCACAGTGTATGAGGAGGCTCTTGGCCCTCATATGACTGCTGAACTGGGGTGGGGGAATGTTATGTAGGGTCACTCTACTCCAGAGGAGTGGGATGGAAGGGATAGAGGGTAGAGGGTGGGAGGGCAGGACTGGGAGGGGTGGAAAGAGGACACTGTGATGGAGATGTAACCTGAAGTAATAAATTAATTAATTAATTTTAAAAATGTTTTGACTTTGCAAGTGCCACTGTTTTCTTCACTAGGGTTTAATCTCTTGAACTCTAAATTACCAAATTCCAATATTCAATTTATTGTTTATCAATGTGTTTAATGGTGTTTTATATATATATATATATATATATATGCAAGAGTGAGCACAATTAGGCAAAGAACATATATTCTTCCATGTCCTATATATAGGCTTTCATCAAAAAGTATGGCCCGTATTAAAGATGGATATTCCTACCTCAAATGATCTAGATTAAAGGTATATATTCCTATTTCAAATAATTTAATTAAGAAAAATTTCTCACAGATATACCCAGATACTTGAGTTTAACTTAATTAACTTAATGTGGTCACAATGACAACCAAGAATATCCATCATATCTGTTTTGGTTTCAGTTTTTTTGTTTGTTTGTTGTTGATATTTTTGTGAGACAGGGTTTCACTACATAGCCCTGGCTAACCTTGAATTCATAAAGATTTGCCTGCCTATGATGGGATTAAAGGCATCCACCACCACACCTAAAAAGAAGATAAGTTTAATTTTTTAAATTATACTTTACTTATTTGCTGCACACACATACACACTGAGATCAGAGGACAGTTTGCTGGGGAGATGTTCTCTCCTTTCATGTTGTGGGTCCTAGGGTTTTATCACAGGCTGAGCCAGCTACATGGCCCTGAACACATTTTCATCAAACCATGTGGTCTGGAAATATTTTTAAAATGCTAGGTTCAGAAGATAAGGGAAGGGGCAGACAGCATAGATTATTCATTGAGGGAAGAAATTATGAGGTCACAGGGCCCAGACCTGAAAAAAATAACAATGAAAATAGATAAAATTAAGCTAGGGCCAGACATATGTATGTGCAAGAACAGAACCGCTTCATCTGGCTAAGACAGGTCACACATGTGAGAAAGTCAGACAGAAGACAACTCTCCCAAAGATATTTTCCAGGGCCTTTTTTTTTTCCTTACTCCCAACCATCAGCATCTTAACTTCTATCCTTCATTACTATCAAACTAAGTTCTCATCCAAGGTGGCCCACTGTGACAGTTAATGTCCCAGGAAAAAATTCCAAAACTCAAGTCCTTTGTCCACAAACTGTGCCCCTGAACTAGCGCTCCTGGTTTGTTCTCAAGATTCATAAACCCATCTACTTCCAGTTTCAATTTTGTTCAGAGGACAGGCACTAAACTTAAACCATGGAAATCACTGCTTGGTTGAAGACAGGATGGATGCTGGGGCATCCCAGGTAAGACTCATATACAGGTATCATCAGGGCAGAGAGGAAATTGTCCCCCTGAGTCAGAGAAGGGGCAGCTTATACACCATAAGAGCATCTAAGACTGTGAATTAGAGTGGGGACTAGAGAAAAAGCCCAAATTGAAACCCAGAAAATGTGCATAGATGTAGTAGAAGCAATAAGTGTGTCAGTCCAACATGCATTCACAGCTTTCAAAAAAAAAAATCTGTCCTGACAGGATCTTACTGTGTAGCCCCAGTCTAGCATTGAACTTGTGGGCTTCCAACTTTAGCCACCATGCTGACTTTTGGGAAATACTTTTTTATGCATCACAAGTCTAGGTTTAAAGTCATTATCTGATTTCCAGACTACTGCTTGAAAATGGAAGGAACTTGATACTTGTGATTATCAGAATGAGTGAATGTTCCTTGCTTACTTTTGAGTTTTTCATATATTGTACCTGAATTATTGGTTTAGTTGCTTACCTTATTAATAATCCTGTAAGCTTTCTAAAGCCAAAAAAGTCTGTGTTTTACTCCTCTTAGTGTGCCACAGTTACTGAAAAATAACATTTAATAAATATTTGTTGAAAGACTACATGACAGCATATTTTGAGATGAGAATTTAACAGTAGGTAGAAATAATGACTTACAGGAAAATTAATTTTCCTGTGTTTGGGAATGGTAGGAGTGCCTGGTTAAACAGAGATGGCATAATAATATATTAATCTTAATATTTAGTTTATAATCCCCAATAGTTAAATGATCCCAAAAGCTGGTACCATTGAACTATCTACAGACTAACTGCATTCTCAATTTTGGAACCATATTCTCAAATATTCATGTTTTTATCTCTATTTTAAATATCATTCTGACATTTTGCTTTGTTGTAGTCAACTTTATCTTAAGAGCTTATCTGGAATCCATGTACAGAATGTCTCTTTATCCATGACTAGGATAGTCCTCCATTTAGACATCTTCATGCCATGTTCCTTGCCATCTCTTCAAAGTCTCGCTTTATATCAACAATTGGCCTGATTCTACTTGATGGGATAACTGTAATCTATTTAATTAGCTGTTGTTGAGATCATCATAGACTTCCAGCATTCCTTGTCTGCCAACAACCTAGAAATCTCACTAGGACACCCACCCCATCCTTTTGTCACTTGCCTTTTCTGTCAGTGAGACCAAAGCCTGGTTTTGACATGTGTTGGTGGGGCTAAAACTTCACTTAATGAGCATTTTTTCAGCTAATAATTGGAGCCCAAGATGAAAATAGATTTTTGGTAGTAATTATTAGAAATATTTCAATGAATAAAATTTTTAAAATTATGAAATGCACAATTAGGTACTGGGACTAATTTGCATAATGTCTTTTGTTTTCATTAATGAATATGGATGTGTGTGCATGTAAATGCACATCCCATTTATATGTGTGCCTGTGAAGGCCAGAGTTCATTACCACGTGTTCCTCTATCAACTCTGTATTTTTGAGACAAAGTTTCTCAATGGACCTAGAACTCAGTGATTTTTTTAGACTAGCTTGTAATCAAGTCACTGGAATTTTTCTTTTTCTCTCTCCCAGAACCAGGATTATAAGAATATATCACCATGCCTAGTATTTTACCATGAGTGCTGGGGATCTGACCTTAGGTCATCCATGCACAGCAAGTACTTTACCAAATCTCCCTAGTGCTTTATGATTCTTAATGACTTTAGGAAGCTAGTGAGAGTATTTTTCTTTCTCACCCAAATAGTGGCTACCATCAGCTTTTTAATTTCTGGTTTACAACTGCAGGGACAAGAAAATAAAAGTTTCATGTTTTTCAGAATAGTCAGAATTACCTTGTTTTCACTAGTGGCTATTGTTAGTAAGATAGAAGTGTTGATAAGAAGACAAAAGTCTGAAATCTCCACTTTTTATAAAATGTTACTTTTGGAGATCAGCCAGCTCAGTCACCCATCTGGAGAGGAGTGCTGGCTAGAGCAGATCTAGCCCACGAGGGGATCTACCCCAAGGCTCCAGCCACAGATCAGCAGCCCCGCCTGTCTGCCTGATATCCAGCTTGCAAGTGGACCTGTACACCCAACAGGGAAAAACAGCTGGACCACAAGAGCAAAGGTAAGTAAGATTTTTCTTTCCAGAGTTCCCAACAGGGCAACACAGAGTGCACTGTAGCTGAGTGGCAGAGATCAAACACAGCTACAGCAAAGCAATTAGAAGCTGAGACTGACTGTAAACAGAGCCATGGACTGTGTGTTCCCCACAAACATTGGGGCAAGTCACACACCCTAGCACCTGAGCATTTGAGGCAGTCAGCAGCAGGCACTGCTAGGCTGGAATCAGTGTTGGATGGGGCTCCCTGCCTGTACTGTAACCCTAGCTGCTGAACCAGAACCCAACCACAGCTCTATCTGCCTTCCTGAGGAGAAGTGCCAGCTCTCAGATCCTCACAGGATAGTCCCCTCCCCACTCCAATCCCCTGTATATTGGTCCACTTATGTCACAACAAGTTGAGGAGAGCTGCAGTCACTCTCTGAGAGCCAGTCTATTGCAGGAACCTACCCACCATCTTGAGGTGGACACCAGGATGTCAGGATCACCCAACCCCCAGAACAAGGAGTTTTCCTGAGCACCAAGGTCAACTGACATCAGAAACAGACAACACCAGGGTCAATCAGATGACAAAAGCCCAGCACAAGAACATGGAAAAAAAACAAAACCAAAACCAAAGCAATATGATGTCTCCAGAACCTAGCTATAATGCTACAGACAAGTCTGGACATCCTAACACGATTGAAACAAAGGAAAATGACCTTATTCCTATGCTTATATTAATAAGAGAAGGCCTAAGGGAGGAAAGGGAGGAAATCAAATATCTCAGAGCAACAAAAACATACTGTGAAAGAGGTGATGGAAATGAATAAAGGCCTTAAAGTAATGGAAAACCTGAAAAGGGAAGTTGAACCAATGAAGAAAATCCAATCTGAGACATCCATAGAACTGGAAAACTTTAAGAAAAGAAAAGGAACTACAGACACTAGCATCACCAACAGAATACAAAAGATGGAAGAAAGAATTTCAGGCTCAGAGGATAAAATTGAAGAAATTGATACATCTGTCAAAGAAAATGTCAAATCTAAAAAAGTCCTGACACAAAACCTTCAGGAAATTAAGGACACTATGAAAAGATGAAATCTCAGAATAATAGGAATGGAAGAAAGAGAAGATTCCCAGCTTCATGGACCAGAAAATATCTCCAACAAAATCATTGAAGAGAATTTCACAAATGTAAATAAAAAGAGATGCCTATTACTGTACAAGAAGCTTACAGAACTCCAAAGATTAGACTAGAAAAGAAAATCCTCCCGCCACATAATAATCAAAACACTAAATGTACAGAACAAAGAAAGAATATTAAAAGCTGCTAGGGAAAAGGGTCAAGTAACATATAATGGCAAACCTATCAGAATTCACCTAACTTTTCAACAGAGATGCTAAAAGTGAGAAAAGCCTTGACAGATGTCTTACAGACCCTAAAAAAACACAGGCCAGACTACTACTCCAAGCAAAACTGTCAATCAACATAGATGGAGAAAACAATATATTCCATGACAAAGCTAATTTCAAACAATATCTATGCACAAATCCAGCTCTACAGAAGATGTTAGAAGGAAAACTTCAACCCAAAGAGGTTAACTACACACAAGAAAGCACAGAAAGGAAATAACATGCCTGCAGCAAAACCAAAAGAAGAGAAGCTCAATCACACACTATTTCCACCAACATCAAGATGGCAGGAAGTAACAATAACTGATCATTAATATCTTTCAACATCAATGGACTCAATTCCCCCCCCAAAAAAAGACACAGGCTAGCAGAATGGATGCAAAAACAGTACCCCACATTCTGCTGCTTACAAGAAACACACCTCAGCAAAAAGATAGTTATTATCTCCAAGTAAAGGACTGGAAAAAGCTATACCAAGTAAATGAACCCAAGAAGCAAACTGGAGTGGCCATTCTAGTATCCAATAAGTTAAACTTTCAAGCAACATTAATCAAAAGTGATGGGGAAGGACACTTCATTCTTATCAAAGGAAAAATCCACCAAGATGACATCTCAATACTTAACAACTGAACAACTCTCTACTCAATCACCTCTGGGTCAGGGAAGAAATTAAAAAAAAAAAGAAATTAAAGTCTTAGAACGCAATGAAAATGGAGGCACAACATACCCAAACCTATGGGACACATTGAAAGCAGTGCTAAGAGGAAAGTTTATTCTACTAAGTGCTTCCAAAAAGAAATTGGAGAGTTCCCATACTAGCAACCTAAAAGCACACCTGAAAGAGCTAGAACAAAAAGAAGCAAACACTCCCAAAAGGAGCAAACGAGAGGAAATTGTCAAACTCAGGGCTGAAATGAACAACTTAAAAAAAAAAAAGAACAATACAAAGAATCGACAAAACCAAGAGTTGGTTCTTTGAGAAAATCATCAAAATAGACAAGCCCTTAGCCTTAGACAAACTAACTAAAAGGCAGAGGGAAAATACCCAAATCAACAAAATCAGAAATGAAAATGGGGAAATAACAACAGACATTGAGGAAATCCAAAGAATGATTAGGTCCTACTTCAAAAATTTGTACTGCACAAAATTGAAAAACCTAAATGAAATGGACAATTTTCTTGATAGATTCCACCTACCAAGGTTAAATCAAGAACAGGTAAACAAATTAAACAGTCCTACAATCCATAAGGAAATAGAAGAAGTAATTAGAAGTCTTCCAACCAAAAAAAAAAAAAAAAAAAGCCCAGGGCCAGACGGTTTCAGCACATAATGATACCAGACATGCAAAGAATGCAAAGAAGAGCTAACACCATTATTCTTCAAACTCTTCCACACCATACAAACAGAAGGAATACCGCCAAGCACATTCTATGAGGCCACAGTCACCCTGATACTTAAACCTCACAAAGACCCAATGGAGAAAGAACATTTCAGACCAATTTCCCTTATGAAAATGGATGCAAAAATACTTAATGAAATACTTGTAAACCAGATCCAAGATCATATCAATAGTATCATACACCATGATCAAGTAGGCTGCATCCCATGGATGCAGGGGTGGTTCAACATATGAAAATCCATCAATGTAATTCACCACATAAACAAGCTGAAAGAAAAAAAAACACGATCATCTCATTGGATGCTAGAAAAGCTTTTGAAAAAATCCACCACTCCTTCATGCTAAAAGTCTTGGAGAGATCAGGCGTACAAAGACCATACTTTTTTTTTTAAATACTTTATTTTTTTTTCTTCAAGTTACATCTCAGTAACAAACCCCTCCCTATTCCCCCTTCCTATCCCGGCCTTCCACCCTCTTCCCCCCAGAAGTTTCCCCTTTCAGTCCAACAGATGGTTCCTTCTCTTATAACAGTAAGTATTATACAAAACAATAGATATAAATATGCCACATTTATGAGAGTTAAATGGCCCAGTATACCTTCCCAATGTCCAGTTTATACATATTTGGCCCCTGACTTTAACATTCTACTATCTAACCAACTCCATGAGTTTAAAGGTCTATATGTGACTCAACATTCATACTATCTTGCAACACACTTTTAAGAGTATCTTCTTAGATCTATAACACCCTCTTGATTCCTAAACAATTCAAAATTTAACTATGAGACTCTAGCTGTCTATTCTTCAACCACCTCAGAGACCTGAGAGGGATAAATATGTTTGCTTATATAGGAAGTGCAGGGCCTGCAGCTTCCAAAACTAAGAAAGAACATACCAATGACTGCCTGGACAGTTCCCATTTTCTCTCCATACATTCCAGCATCAGTCTTCAGCCTTTGGGTCCTGTTTCTCTGACAGACATTTGTTGTAGAGCAGGGAATATGAAGGACTTACCTACCCTGTCTTGGCAGAGTTGGGCTGTCGACTTCCCTGCTACCAAGTTTTGTCCTTTTTGGACAGCAGTCTGTCTGCAGTTGGTGCAAGGGGTTTTTTCATGCCAAGAGAAAGGCTTGCCACTAATTCAACCATCTTACAGTGGAGGTTCTTCGATGCTTATCTTCTACTTGGAGTAGAATAGGGGGTGCTGTCAGGCGCTGATATGTCTCGATATCAAAAAAAAAATCTTGATTTAAGATAACATCTTTGAATGCCATATTCTGCAGATCTCTAGGGGTTTTTGAAGATGCCCTATCCATCTCTTGTATTTAGATAAGCAAATGTTGCTTGTCTCTTAGCAACTTGATTACTGGGTAGTTTAGAGAATATCTGTGATAGACTGTCATTGTAGCTAACAAAGTGACATGTTTGCATGACTAGGAGTTTGTTTTAACTATCCTAGACCGTTTTAGACGGTTGGTATCAAGAGGTCAGAGCTTCACATTTTATTTTTAAGTATCTCTAGGTATGATACCATTAGGAAGCGTTACCTTTAAATTTGTATCAATATACAAAGATCTATTCAATTGTGGTTAGATATACTCTTAATTATGTATCAATATACCAAGATCAATGCCTATGTAGCCCAATATAATCTTAATATTACATCCATATGCAAGGGTCAATACCATTGTGGCCAACTATAATCTTAATTTTGTATCAATATACAAAAATCAATACTGATGTAATCCAATACAATCTTATTTTTGCACAATAAACAATGGTCAATACCACTTTAGCCAAATAAACTACTAATTTTGTATCAATATACAAAGGTATAAGGGCATATTCAATAATCTGCCCCTTCTTCTTGGACCTTCCTGTGCTATGTCTATATCTCATTTTTCTCAAGCCCATGCACTCCTACATAGGAGAGGAAGAAGGATACAGAAAAGGAAAAGTAGGAATTCCCTGGGGCTAACCTCCAAAACCCATTAAGACAGGACCATTTATCAGCTTGTAGTCTCTTCCCCTACATATCAGAGTTTTCAGTTATCCTTCAAATAACCTAAAAGAAGGGCAGAGAAACACCTTCCCCATCCACTGGGCATGGGACGTCGCTCTCTTAAAGTGACTTCCTGGTGATTTGGGTCGTAGTAGACCTATTTGGGGCCCGAACCCAAATGTGAAAAATGATTAAAAATGTTAGTACACTCCTTTTATATTCAGTCCTTCTGTTCTCAGCTGTTAAGATGACCTAAGGGGTTTGTAGGCAGAAGCTGATCTTGTAGGCTTCATTGAGGTTCCTGGACTATTACTCAGCTATCAGAAACAATGAAATCATGCAATTTGCAACCAAATGGATGGATCTAGAGAAGCTCATCCTGAGTGAGCTAACCCAGTCTCAGAAGGATGCACATGGCATCTATTCACTTATAGTAGGATTTTAACTATATCGTACAGGATATCTGTACTACAACCAACACACCAAAAGGAACAAGGACATAATTTTTTTTTTATCTTTTTCTTTTTCCTTCTATTTTTCTTTTTTCTTTTTCCTTTTCCCTTGTCTTTTTCCTCTCTTTTTTGGTTGATATTCTTTGTTTTTGTGGGTTTGTGTGTTTGTTGGTCTTTTTTTAGTATTCCCCCAGTAGCAATGAGACACCATTCACTGGCAGTACTGCCTCGTAGGCCCCCGGTGAATGAAGAGGCTCTTGGCCCTCATATGACTCCTGATCTGTGGTGAGAGACTGTTAGGCAGGGACACTCCACCCCAGAGGAACAAGACGGAAGGGTCAGGGGGTAGAGCATGGGAGGGTGGGGCTGGGAAGCGGGAAAAGAGGACAATATGATAAGGATGTAACCTGAAGCAACAAACAAATAAATTTATTAACTAAAAAAAAAAAAAAGGCAGGGGGCAGGGCTAAAACACTGTGAATGGAATAGAGGATACAGCCATTCGGCCTGGTTTTGCAGACCTCCAGGTGTAGAGCAGATGTGGAGCTAAGGTAAAATACAAGAGAATTGTGGTATTGGCCCATGCCTTTGACTTCAGCGGAGACGGGGGGGGGGGGG